>PVKE010031564.1:0-18958 GCA_004027555.1 Craseonycteris thonglongyai
GAGCTGGGCACATAATGCGATGCATGGGTGATGTGATGTGGAGTTGTACATTGGGAAACTGATTGTTACCAACCAATGTCACCCCATTAAATTTAATAAAATATAATAATATTAAAAAAAAACAAAAAAAAACAACTTTGGTAGTTTAATTAAAACTTTGAAGGTTTCATTACAAAAAAAAAATTAAGTTTTCTAATTTATCACAGCTCTACTTATAAATTGAGTATCAGATCTGTTACTCAAAACTGTTTATCATGTTTGTTTTAAACAGGTGAAAATGTCATTGCGTGACTGGCATATTATGCAAAAATGGACATATTCATATTTTCAAAAATAAGTGACATGAAGTAATTGAAACAAACTAAGTTTAGTAATTCCAATGATGAAACTGGATTTTTTTTCTTTTTTGGTAAATCCTTATTCACATCTGTAGCTCAAAAAAACCTCCTTTGCCCAAGATAAGTTGGTATGAAAGGAGTTAATATATATAGCACATTAACCTTTAACTCTAATCTCTTAAAGGTATGAATTTATGTCATTATCAGTTCTTTGAATTAAATTGAAAGCAGCTATTAAAAAAGCAGATTCTTCTCAGAGAATATGTTGGGGTAAAGTTTTCCCACTTACTGAGTTGAGAGCTTTGTTGTTGATGAACTAGAAGCCTGGAACCCAGATTGCAGTAAGATTTTTCTCCTTTAATTTAGACAACAGAGTTCAAGACAGGAAGTTGTTTCTTCCTTGGACCACCAGAGACCAAAATGCAGAGTAGTGATTTCATATGCTTTGCCTTTATCATATTGCCATATTTTCAGATCTTATTGTTAATTTGTCTTCATTAGTGCCAGATGTGATGCAAGCATTGCTAGGGGGCTATTCAATAATTATGAACTACTTTTAAAGAACTTCATTGTTTCAGCACAAAGGTTTAAATCATTAATACCGGAATTTCAAAACTTACATTCACTCTACCTCAATGTGATTTCTCCCTTCTACTCTGCTTGTGTGCTAAAATTTATGGATTACATGCAAGTATAATCTTTGCTATCCGGAGAAGCAGGAGGAGCTCACTTTTTCTTTGACGTTTGCAGGAAAAGCATATTTGAGGGCTATCAGTCTGCCGGGATAACTCAGCAATTGAGCGCTTGTCTGACAATCACAGGTCCAGGGTTCTATTTTGGCCCCAGCTCATGCAAGCCATATGCTGAATTGCGGTGAAACTGGTAACCACTGGGATGGCCCAATGGCAAAAGTTCTTGCCTCCCCTGCAGGAGGCTCTCGGTTGGGCTCCCACCCCACACAGCCCCACATTGACCTGTGTGGAATGAAACCATGGCTCAATTAATGTACAACTATAGAGACTGCTCTAGACTCTCCCCGTTTCTTTCTTTCTCTTCTTCTTCCTGTGTCTCACCTTAAAAACAATAAATTAAAATCTTAAAAACATGAGGGCTGTCTGGAAAAATCCAGCCATTGTCAATATAATGAGAATGGTTACACAGCTAGATATTTTCTGAACAGCCCTCCTATAGGATTTTTGAGACCATTTTGAATAAACAAAGTGAATCTGTAAGTATTCAAATACCCTCAAATAATATAGACTTAAAGGGGGGAAAAGTAAATGTCCAGCTACTTGGTTTATTTATGAGAAAGCATGCTTAAATTTTTTATTTTAATCTTTATGTGCCTTCTGATTCAGGACCAATTCATGTACAGTATGTCCTAATAGATGTTCACACAACCTTGGTTTTTATCTTCCACTATTGACACTAATGACAAGGTAGTTATTGTATATGCTCTTATCTGTTTTTAGGATAATGGGGGGAAATTATTAATTGTGACAGGCAACATTTTATAAAAATTAAATGTGGAATATTTACAATTTAATTTTAGTGTTTCTACAAAAAGAAATCAAGTTATTTCTCTCAGAATAAAGCCAATGGTACTATTTTTAAAAACCTAATAACAGGAAATTGACTTGGTCTTTGTATACACTTGAAGGGTTTTACTCATTGATTTTATGTGATCAGAAGTAATTTACAGCCAATATTACAATAAAGATGCTAGGCTGGTATTCAGAGAATGAAAAATTTTTATTGCCGAATGCCTGCTCTGTTCCTCCCACTTTTGGAATTAGACTTGTGTAATAGGATAATCTAGAAATCACTGTTTTTTAAAGACATTCTATTAACACATGCTTTGCCTATATCATAATACAATGTCCTGCCAAAATGTTTATTAGAGTCTTCAAAGAAGAGTACATTTCTGCACAAATTGAATAATTTAAGTATTTCAGAAATATCTAGTTACCAGAACTTACCTTTTCCATGAGGCTTTTTAAACTAATGTATGATAAGATGACTGAAACAGTCTTGAGAGTTTTCAGACTTGACCTAAAATGGCAGAGAGGTATTTTATTATTGTTGATATTTAACAGAGAGGATTTGCCCCATATATTGACTGAGTTGTCCCAATATTTTGGGCCATTTGTTTTTTGGTATTTGTTTGTTTATATTTATTTAGAGAAATCTGATATTGGTGAAGTCTTCTTTAAAAAGGATTTTTATTAAAATGTAGCTAACCTACAATACTATATTAGTTTTAGGTGTATACCATAGTTATTCAACATTTATACACCTAAAGAAGTGATAACCATGATAAAAGTCCAGGAACCATCTGACACCGTACCACACTACCACAATATGTTTGACTATTCCCTATACTGTACATTATACCCCCATAACTTACTTGCTTTATACCTGGAAATTTGAACCTCTTATTTCCCTTCATCTTTTTCCCCTTTTTTAATTTTTCAGTTACAGTTGACATTCCATATTATTTTATATTAATTTGGAGTATACAGTATAGTGGTTAGACATTTATATAAATTAAGAAGTGATCCCCTTGGCTAGTATCCACCTGGCATTATACATAGTGATTACCATATGATTGACTACATTCTCTATGCTTTAGTTAACATCCCATGACTGTACCAATTTGTACTTCGTGATTCCTTCACGTTTTTACCCTGCTCCCAATCTCCCTCCCATTAATCACCTTCATAAATCTAGTACCATCTGACACCATATGTAGTTATGACAATATTATTCACTATATTTCTTATGCTATACTCAATAGCCCCATGACTACCTTGTAACAACCAATTTGTACTATTTAATCTCTTCCCCTTTTTCACCCACCCCCAAACACTCCTTCCATCTGACAGCCATCAAAATGTTCTCAGTATCTATGAGTTTGTTTCTGTTTTATTTTGTTCTATAGATTACACATATAAGCAAAATCACATTGCATCTGTCATTTTCTGACTCACCCCTCAACACAATACTCTGGGTTTATCCGTGCTGCCACAGATGACAAGAACCTACTCTCTTCCATGGCAGAGCAACATTCCATTGTATATATGAGGGCTGTCTGGAAAGTATCCAACCATGTAATATAAAAAATAGAGGCATTTATGGCTGGATTTTTTTCCAGGCAGCCCTCCTATGTGCCACCACCTCTTTATCTATTCTTCCAACTGCAAACACCCAGGCTTCCTCTACACCTGGCCATTGTAAACAATGCTGCAATGAAAATACAGGTGCACACCTCCCCTTGAAGTAGCACTTTGGGTTTCTTTGGATAAATACCCCGTCCTTTGCCTCTTGTTATAATTTTTGTTTTGTCTGGCCTAACTATTGCTATCTCGGGTTTTTCTGTTTGTTTACATTTTCATGAAATACTCTTTTTTTCTTTAAGATTTATTTTTTGTTGTTTGAGAAAATGTGAGAGAACATTTGAGAGAAAGAAGGGAAAGGGTCCAGAGCAGTGTCCATAATTGCCCATCATTAGTTGTAACATGGTTTCATTCCACACAGGTGCATATAGGGTGATGCAAGGTAATAAACGAACCAGTGACCTTCCTCACAGGAGGCAAGAACCTTTGCCGCTGAACCATCCCAGCGGTTACCAGATGTGCCGCAGTTGAGCATATGGGTTTGCACAGGCCAGCTAAGGGGAATAGAACCTTGGAACTTGCAATTGTGAAGCAAATGCTCAACAGCTGAGCTGTCCCAGTCTCCTCTGCTGCCGCCCCCCCCCACCTTTTTTTAAAGAAATATCTTCTATCCCTCTATGTCTGTGTGTATCTTTCAATCTGAAGTGATTCTCTTGTAGGCAGCATATATAAGGGTTCTGTTTTCTTATCGATTCAGCCAGTCTATGTCTTTTGATTGGAGCACTTGATTCATTTACATTGAAAGTAATTATTGATAGATAAGTAGTTATTTCCACTTTAGTATTCATATTTTTTATTTTTTGTCTTAAGTCCCTCTAACATTCCTTGTAATACTGATTTGGTGGTGATGAACTCCTGTAGTTTTTTCTTGTCTGAGAAGCTGTTTATCTGTCCTTCAATTTTGAATGATAGCCTTGCTGGGTAGAGTAATCTGCATTGTGGGTCCTTGCTTTTCATCATATTGAATATTTCATGCCAGTCCCTTCTTACCTGCAAAGTTTCTTTTGAGAAATCAGCTGATGGTCTTATGGGAGCTCATGTATAAGTTACTTATTGCCTTTTTCTTGCTGCTTTTAGGATTCTCTTTGTCTTTTAACTTTTACCATTTTAATTATAATGTGTTTTAGTGTGGGCCTATTTGGGTTCATCTTCTTTGGGACTCTATGTGTTCTAGACTTGTATATCTATTTTTTTTTGCCAGGTAAGGAAAGATTTCAGACATTCTTTTTTTAAATAGGTTCTCAATCCCTTGCTTTTTCTCTTCTTCTGGTACCCCTGTGATTGTTGCTATGCTTAATATCTCAGAGGTCTCTTAAACTGTTCTCATATTTATTGACTGTATGTTTTTTCATTGTTCTAACAAGCCATTTTTTGGTACCTTGGTTTCCAAATCACTAATTCAATTCTCTGCTTCATCTAGTCTGCTGGTGATTCCTTCTAGTGAATTCTTCATTTCAGTTGTTGTATGAGGGGAGTCAACAAATTTGTGGAATGGAGGTGAAGAAAAATAAAAAAACTAATTTTTTTTTCTTTTCAATATGTTCCCCCTTAACTCTAACACACTTTTCAGATCTTTCAATAAGTTTACTTACCCCTTGAAAAAAATGTTTTGTTTTTCCCCTCAAACTTCAGCTTTAACCTTTTCATAATCTGTAAATTTTTTCCCTTGAAGCTGGTTTTTCATATTTGGGAACAAATAATAATCAGATGGAGCCAGATCTGGACTGTAGGGTGGTGGGTGGCTTAACATTTGGAAGTCATAGTCATGAAGAGTAGCCAAGGGAACACTGCCCTTATGCACGTTGTCATACAAAAGCAGTACCCCTTTGGTCTATTTTCCTCTTCTTTTCTCCTTCACAGATTCTTTTAGCTGTTTCAGCAGACTGGAATAGTGCTCTCCAGTTATTGTGACACCCTTATCTTTGTCTTCAATCATCAGGATACTTTCCATAGCCCCAAACAGTAGTCATTATTTCTCCAGCCAATTGCAATACCTTGAACTTCTTAGAGAGGAGCGTGCCCTTTTCTTGCCACTGCATGGATTCTTGCTTTGACTCAGGCTCATGATGATAAACACAAGTTTCATCTCCAGTGACAATCCGGTTTAAAACTTCATCTTTGTTGTGTCTGCAGAGGTCCAAAAACTGTCATGAACACGCAATGTGCTGCTGTTTTTGAAGCCATGTGAGTGTTCTTGGTACCCATCTTACACTGACTCTTGACATCCTTAGATGCTGATGGAAAATATTCAGAATGGTTGTAGGTGATGTACCGTCTATTTCTGCAAGCTGCTTTTTATTCAATTTGGCATCTTCCACTACAAATTTTTCAACTTTTTTGACAATAAATCAAAAATGGCCTCAATCAGGCGTCCCAGACCTCCAATCAACTCTCTGACTTGCTTGCAAAGGCTAAGTCACTTGTAATCCACAAATTTTCCAGGGCAACAGTTCCTGTAACCACTAACATCTCTTCCAAAATGGTTTGAGGTGTTTTCCCATTTTTTTGTGAGGAACATAATAATGCTGTGAAATTCAATTTTATCAATACTGGGGGTTTTCTTCACATTTGACATGCTTCTTTGGAGATATCTGAAAGAACACAAACTCAAGTAGTCTGAAATTTAACACATATAATAAATCATAAAATCAAACTATGCACTAGTACTCCTACCTCTCCAAAAACACCCTCGCTCCACAAATTTCTTGACCACCCCTTGTATTCTTCACTTCTGACTGGTTCTTTTTTGTGGTTTCTATGTCTGTTTTTATACTTGTTCTTTCTTTATTGAAGTTCTCACTAAGTTAAATATCCTTATAACTATTGTTTTGAGCTCTGTATCTGGTAGGTTACTTGACTCTCTTGTTTAGTTTTCTTTTTTTTGTTGTTGTTATTGTTTTGAGTTTTCTCCTATTCTTTCATTTAGGACATATTTTTGTTTGTTTCATATTTTGGCTGCCTCTCTTTTTGTTTGTATGTATAGGGGTTCAAAAAAATGTATGCACATTTTAAGTGCTGTTATCTATTTACCACTTTTCAAAGTTGAATCAAATTGTAGTAGCAATGTGTAGTGTGACATTCGCTAAAAAGATGGCATTAATCAAATGAATGCTAGCATCACCATGCAACAGGCAGGACAGTCAAAGAAAATGGCTGAAGCACAGTTGTCATTCGATGACAACAAGACCATTTTGAAGTGGTATTTGAAATTCGAGAACATTGTGGAAGTACAATGACAATGGAGGCTTGAATATGCATCAGAACCTCCAGCACACCTAACAAGTGCACACAGTCATGGTAAGTTTGAGATGCATGGTAAATTGAAATGACATGGGCAGCTGTGAAAGTGGATACTTTGGGCAACGTTGCTCAAGCTGTAAATAGTTCACCATAATCAGAAGTGTCTAGACACTGATGGTAACCACTTTGAGCATCTCTTGTAATTGCAGAAGTCAAACATGACTTGTATTCTTCTTTTGTTATTGGTATATATTGAGTACTATAATTTTAATATGGTTTTTTCCTTTCTTAAAATGTGTGTACATATTTTTGGCACCCTCCGTAATACGTAGGTAGATCTGCTATGTCTACTAGCCTTGGCTGGGTAGGCTTATGTAGTAGGTACCCCTTGGGGCCCTGGCATGGTCTCCTTGGTGACCTGGATTCTCCAGGTATGTCCCTTGTGTGAGTTGTGTGTACCACCCCCTCATAGTTGAGCCTTGAGTGCTATAAGCACATCAGCAGGTAGGTTTGACTCTCAGGCTGATTAGTTGTAGGGTTTGGCCATGTCCACTGTTTATAGGCTGCTGTGTGGGGAGCTTTCCTCACTGAGTGGCATTTGCTTCAGTGAGATCTGGTGTCTGGTGAGACTGCCCTTTGTGTGTGCCATTTGCGGGGCTAATTGGGCAATGCTCGGCTGAAGTCTGAAGCCAACCTCCAATTATAATGGTTCTAAGGCCTCTTGAGAGGGACCCCAGGGCAGGCACAGGTCACACACTGCCTGTGACTGGTAGGAGCTACTAGGGATCCATGGTTGTTTGCTGACTATGGTAAGTAAAGAACCAGTGCACCCCCAGGCCTGCTGCCACCTGCTTGCTCCCATAAGGTTCAGCCACTGATAAAGCCTTCTGCAGTATTCAGGTTGTGTGAGACAGGATCTTGGAGGCACTAGAATGGGAAGAGTTGTGGTCACCATGTGAGTATAGATTTTGGTTTGGTGCCAGTACTGAGACTGGAACTACTCAGCAAAGGTTTTAGAGCACACAGAGGCCATTTGTCACTGTCCAGGGGCCAAGGGATTCTGATAGTTTTCCAAGAAAGATTGCAATGTGGGCGGGGCTGGCTGCTCACCTGAGATAGTGGCTCTGGTGTTGGGGAAGTTGGATAGGGTGGAACAGCGGAGCTCACCAGACCAATCCAGATTCAGATTTGGCCATGTGGGGATATGGCACCCAGCTCCAAGGAGGAGGACCCTACACAGAGAAAATGGCGACCATTCTCCAGCCATCATCTAAAGCCATGCAGTTCAGTCTGCCCTCCATATACTACTGATGACCCTCAAGTCACTGTCCCTCCACTGGAGCCCAGGGTGATGCTTGCAATGGAGTAAATCTTTGTACTGGCCCTTTAAGAGTATGTCCAGGTTTCCTGCAGTCTTCTGTCCCACACAGATGGTAGGAATCCTCAGTGTTCTTCACAGCCACATGTGGTGGGGGCTCCTCTTCTCATAACCAGTATTCTGAGTTGGGGAGCCGGTGTGGGGCTGGGGTTCCTCACTCCTCTCCGAAGAACCTCCATGGCCAAGATATCCCTCCTGATTCTCAACCACCACATGGAGGTTTGGGGTCAGCCGGTGTTGCATTTCTGCCCCTTCTACCAGAGTTGACATGGCTTCCTCTTTATATTTTTAGTTATAAAACTTCTATTCAGCTAGGCTTCAGCTGTTCCTCCAGGTTGATCATTTTATAATTTAGTTGTTATTTTAATATGTTCAAAGTAGGAAGTAGACAGTGTTTATCTACTCTGCCATCTTGGATCTTCTTTGGGGTATCTTTTAATGAAAGTTATTTTTATTTACCTGAGTCATATTATCAAGTTAAAAAGTACATGAAAGTTTATATTATAGGTTGCAATATATACAATTGATCAAATACATTGTCACTATTGCAAAAACTGAAAGTTTGTTTCCCATCCTTACTCTACTTACTGTCAGGGATCCGAATTCTAGATCCTGAATTTCATATTCTAGCATATGATGATACTATCATGAACATGAGGAACTATACCCAATATTCACATGTAGCTTTTTATTAGAATTTTATTTTTTTAATTAAAGGAATTTTTAAGAATATATTTTAAAGAATAAGGAAACAATTCACAACTGTCACAATTTTATTCTTGGATTTATATAATTATTTCTTTTCAGATTTTTTTTGTTTCATGGTTTATTTCAGCTTTTAATTTAACAAGTCTAACATTTTTCTTAAATCACATTTGAACACAACACCTAATGCCTTCAGGAGATTATTGACATTTTTTTGGTAATTATTTTGATATTTCTACATATGGCATCATTTTTGACCAATCTATAGCTTAGAATTAGCACACTATCAGTTGTCAAACATTTTTTATATACTTAGTTATATATTTTGTGTAAATAATGTGAAATTGAGTAAAATCAATCTTTGTTTTAATTATTACTGGGACAGGAAACAGGTTTGTGCATACATACTTCTAATCCAATGTGTTAAATGCTATACCTGCGTAGGGCCCCTGTAATTGGCACTAATTTTTCTTTAATTCTAACTGAACCACCTAGAACGAGTCAACCAGCATGTCCTAGAACAAACTGATTATCTGGAGTTTTTCCACCTGCATCACAAAACAATTTCAGTTCTGTTATTCCCTTTCTTGTTTAATCATCAGAAATCACTATTCTTGTTGATTTTGCACTCCAATTTTCTCAAGTCTGTTTGTGCCTTTCCTCTTATCCCATTACCACAGCCATGTTTAGACCCTTCTCTCTCCTTTGCAGCCATGTCTTTCTGTCCTTGGTCTCTCTCTTACCTAACTCATTTCACTGTTACTAGAATTTTTTTTTCTCTAAAATAGATCTAAAATCTAAATTGGTCACCTTCCTGTTTAAAAATCTTTTATGGTTAAACTTTGAATTCTAGTTACAGCGTATAAGACCTTTCACACATTGATCCTAGTCCACCCTTCAAACCATGCCTTCTTCCCAGTCCCCTACTCCCAAGTTTTCAATAGGGTAGTACAGTACCTCCTGACCAGCCCCTATGCACATCGATGGTTTCTTTTGACGTATGTATAACTCAGAGTTAAAATTTACTAACAACATACTGTCAGTTGTCCTTGTGCATGATATTTTCTCTTGGTTCTGCTGACTTTTTTTGAGTGGCTACTGTGCTAGATGCTATCATAGATGCTTAGGCTATAGCAGATATTAATACAGATTAATACAGATATTTTTCCCCCAAGAAGCTCCTAGGCACATGACAAAATTATTTTCCTGGGGTTCCTTTTCTCTCTCTCTCTCATCTGGCAGAATCCATTTTTCTTTCAAAACCAAACATTTCCTTTTACCTTAACATTTTACCATAGAACTTTATATGAATCATTATGAGAAAAATTACAGGTAAGCTGTTAGTTACAAAGGTATCTGTGATGTCATTGTATGAGAAATACTAAAAATAGTTATTGGTATGTCAGTAAGACATTTTCTAGGAAGAAGTAAAGGAAGCCAAAAAATCTGTTTTTTTGTTTGTGTTTTTTTTTAACAATTGGCAAAAAAATCAATTCATGTTCGGTTTACTAAAAGTAAACAGGTGACATCAACAGATTTTTTTTGTCTTTCTATAGGAACTGGGCTTATGTCTGCCCAACTACTACATGGTCTCAACCGCCTTGCAGTTAGGTTGTCTGGAACCGTGTGAATTTTGTTCCTGGTGGAATGTCGACAGAGTTGTGTGCACTTTCAGGCCTGGTCCACAAAGCCTTCCCATGCCCCATTCCCACAGCTGTCTGATTAGAAAGCCATGACCCAGAGCTACCCTTTCTTGAACTCACCTATTGAAGAGCCTGGGTCTCTCAGTGACTGTGTGGAATATGGTCTCCTACCAACCTGGAATATTTGCTCTGAAGCCTTACATAATATAAGTGAGGAGGGAAAAAATATTTATTGCACTTGAATTTTTGAGTATATTTTTGAGTATATTTTTGAGTATATTTTTGAGTATATTTTTGAGTATATTTTTGAGTATATTTTGAGTATATTTATAGCATTTTGCACTGCCCTAACTTTAAATAGTAATTTTAACATGAAAAAATTGCCCCATATGCTCATTGACTTCATTCTTCATTAATTTCTTATGCTTCCTTTTAAAAATGCTTGTCATCAATGAGCAGCCCTAACTCTGATGCCAAAACTTGGGGTCCACTGTTGTGGCAGGTCTTTGAATCTCTGGCCCTCTCTCCTATTCTTTTCAAACTCCTCAACTTAGGAGATAGCAAATTGTTCAGATATATTTGAAATTGCTTTTGCCAAGACTATCAGTAGAGATCACCAATACTCTTAACTTCCCAGTAATGTATCCTTATTTGAACGGACTAGTATGTTGCTGCATACTCCTTTCTGTCTAAATCTCTGCATTTGTTTTTTTAAATCTAATCATGTTTTACTGATCATTTTTCCTTGGTCATCTTCACTTATGCATTTTCCATGACCACTTCTTAAAAAGCAATGTTGCTCAGAGCTAGACCTGATTGGAGTATCTAATGTCAATTTATTTTACACTAATTAATTTTTATTTGCTTGGTGTATCTTTTCAATCCTGTCATTTTCAATTCTTCTGTGCAATTTTCTTTTCTTTTTTTAATTTTTAAATTTATTGGGGGTGACATTGATTGATAACAATTAGATCGTTTCCAGTAATTTTTAAAGTATAATTTCACTTATCTAAGGTATCTGAAGATTTATTTTATTGTTTTTGACAGAGACAGAGAGAGAGAGAAGGGGGAGGGTCCAGAGCAGTCTCCATAGTTGTACGTCATCAGTTTTTGACATGGTTTTGTTTCGCACAGGTGCGTGGGGGCCGTGCAGGGCAAGAACTGGGCTGGGGGCCTCCTGCATGGGAAACACACCCAGTTCAGCATATGGGTACCCACAGGCCAGGGCCAGGATTCAATCCTCAGTCCCCAGGGCTGCAAAGCAAGTGCTTAACCCACTGAGCCATTCCAATTTCCACTAAAAGTATCTAAAGTAATTGCATTTACAGGAATAGAAAGTAGAATGGTGGTTAGCAGGAACTGGGGGAAAGGAAACAACAAGAGTTGTCTTTTAATGAGTGTAGAGTTCCAGATTTATAAGACTAAAATGTAGGAAAGCTGCAATGGCTTAACAGATTGAGCACTCACTCGCTTTGCAGTCCCAGGGACCGAGGCTCAGATCCCGGCCCCAGCCTGTGTGGACCCATATGCTGAACTGGGGCGTGCCTCCCATGTTGGAGGCCCCCAGCCCAGTTCCCACCCTGCGCAGCCCAGCCCACCTGTGTGGAACGAAACCATGTTACAACTAATGATATACAACTATGGAGACTGCTCTGGGTCCTCCCCTTTCTCTCTGTTTCTCTCTGTCTCTGTCAAAAACAATAAAAATAAATCTTTTAAAAGAGATTAAACTATACACTTGAAAATGATTAATATGTGTCTTATTTTGTTCAGGCAAAAAGGGTGAAGGGGAATGAATAAGAGGTACAAACTTCCAGTCATAAAGGTACAAACTTCCAGTCACAGACATATAATGTATACCACAGGGAATAGGATTAAAAAAATCATAACTTTGTAGAATAACAAATGGTTAGTAGACCTATCATGGTGACCACATCACAAGGCATATAAAGGTATAATCCGTATGTTGTACACCTAAAACTAATATAATAATGTATGTCAACTACACTTTAATTAAAATATTTTTAATGGTTAAGATGGTAAATTTTATGTCTTTTTTACTACAATGGAAAAAAATTGTGTATTTTAATCAGAATTTACCTGAAAAAATTTCTAACGTGTTAGAGTTTCATTTTCAATAGAGGAGTTTAAGCTGTTATCATTTGAGATTGCTAATATATTTGAAATTATTTCTGCCATTTTATTTTGTTCTGCTCTCCATCCCTTTTATTTATTTCACTTATTTTCCCCTTTCCTGACTTTTTTAGATTGCTGAAATTTTCTGTGTTCACTATTCCTTTTCCTTACTAATTTTGAACCTATTATTTGTATGTATTTTTATTATTTGGAAAGTTACCACTAAAATTTTAGCATCTCTCTCTCTCTCTCTCTCTCTCATATTTTTTTCTAACAAAAGACAAAGCTTCTTTGTCCTTCTCTCAAACAAGATAATGACTTTACCACCTTTTTCTTACATGCTGAGTTCTCACTGCCTCCTTCAACCCTCACCATCTTCTCTGATGTATCTAGAATTTTTCCCCACATGATTTATAGATTGTTGACGTATTTTACCATTTTTCAATTATTTATATTTTAATATTTAATTGTAATTATTTTTCTATTGATTACTATATTTCTTAGGAGTTTTTTAACTTGTTGAAAGCTGCATTTTTATGTATTTGGGCATCTAAAGATATCTTCATCTTGCCTTTCTTTACTCTTGAATTATTGTTTAGCTTGGTATCAAGTGTTAAATGGATGGTAGCTTTTAAGACTTTTCACTTTCTCTTTCATGCTTTTCAATTTTAATCCGATGGGTCTAGATGTGGGTTTTTTATTTAACATTCCTGACACCAAGGATGCACTTTTAATCTGAATACTCATGTCCCCAATTCTGGAAAATTATTTTTTAGAAAATAGTTTTTCTGTCTTTATATTTGTTTTTGAATTGTCAAATCCCTTCAAGATGTGTTTTGGAGCCTCAACTAATCTTTCATAAATTTTTATTTACTGGGGGAAGCCGGGATGGTTCAGTGGGTTAGGAGCTCACTTTGCAGCCCCAGGGACCAAGGATTGAGTCCCAGCCCCAGGCCCGGCCCATGTGGACCCATATGCTGAACTGGGGGCACTCCCCAGTTCACTGAGGCAAGACCCCGGCCCAGTTCCTGCCCTGTGCAGCCTGGCCCACCAGTGGAATGAAACTATGTGGAAAAACCAATGATGTACAACTATGGAGACTCTTCTGGGCCCTCTCCCTTCTCTCTGTCTCTGACTCTGTATCTCTCTCTCTCTGTGTGTGTCAAAAACAATAAATAAATCTTTTTAAAAAATTATTTTTATTTACTCTTCTCCTTTTGTGTTCTTTTTAAGCAAATGCTCAGTAGTAGCTGAATTCTCTAATTCTTTAACTTCAGTCTAACATTCTAAGAAGTCTTTTTCTTTTTTTTTTTTTCCTTTAAGTTAAGGACTCATATATACATGATAGTTCACTGTTTCTGGTTTTAATCATTTCTTCTTGAGTTATATCTGCTACTTTGTGTTTCACAATTTTTCTTGTGGGCCTTTTTGTGTGTTTCTGAGAATTTTAAACAACATGATTTCAAAATCACTTACAGATTGTTCTATTATTTTTATTTTGTCAAGATTGACACGGTCTCCTATTTGTCAATCTTGTTGACTGTCTCTTTTAGTGTTCGTTTTGTTTATGTGGTTTGGAATTTTTGTTTGCCGGTTTATATAATTTTCTTTGCTCCTTTTGGACCACTTTTCCCTCTACAGTACTTGTAGAAGGGCTACTGCTGGGCCCTTGCCCTGGAGCACCATTAGACCCCTAGTCCAGAAACAGGGTTTATAATAGAAGCTAAGGAAGGCGTGAGGCTCTTATCAGATAAGTCACAGGAGCAGGCTGGCAGCCTGGTTCGAGTCTGGTCTGCCTTCTTCAAGCACTGAAAGCATGCAGATGACAAACACCTCAGCCCTGGTCAGTGGTCACTGCTTTTTCCATTGCATTCCAGAGTGTGAGAACCTGGCCCCCGTGTTCAGTTCCAGGCAACAAGCCTGGCTGCATCCCCTTTGACACCTGAGGAAATTTTGCTCCTGGACAAACTTCTGGTTTTAACTGCCCGTTTTATGACTTAAAGCTTAATATAACTACAACTTTCACTTGCTACTGCTGTATATTGCTATTCTGTTACTTGAGTCTGGTCTGCAGACATGTTCATGTCACTTTTGAATGTGGCTGTCATATACAAGTATATTTCACTCACGTACATCCATACATGCATACATAGGTGTTGATATTTGCTGGATGAAGAATGAAGCAAGAAATCATAATGTCATTCTCACCCGAAAGAGATCTTCTAAATAAAGTGAGGAGTGACTATAAGGGAAAAACTGAATAAGACACCAAATTTCCAGCTTTTATAATTAGATGAATATTAGCACCAATAACTGAGATAAAGAACATGATAAGTTTGGTGAGAGAAGATAATAAATTTTATTTTATGCCATTTGAGGAACTTATTGGAAAACCAAGTAGAAATTTTAATAGGCTGTTAGACAATATAAAGTTCAGGAGAATAAAAAATGCTCCTGATAAAGAGATATGAATCATTAACATGTACACCAGTCTAAGTCCTGAGAGGCTATGATATGAAGAGTGATTGTAGAGTGAATAGCTAAGATAGTTAAGAGTATAGAAGACAAATAGGTAAAGTGGAATTAGCACTGAAGCCTGAAAAACAGTTTTCAGAAAGGTAAAATAAAGAGCAAAAAATATTTAAGAAGTATTAATTGCCTAATATTCATTTTTTTAAGATTTATTTTATTGTTTTGACAGCGACAGAGAGAGAAACAGAGACAGAGAGAAAGGGGAGGGCCCAGAGATGTCTTCATCAGTGTATGTCATCGGTTTTCTACATAGTTTCATTCCACACAGGTGAACACGGCGCTGTGCAGGGCGGGAACTGAGCCGGGGGCCTCCTCTATGGGAAGCTTGCCCCAGTGAGAATTGAACTAGGACCACACCCCAGTTTAGCATATGTGTCCACATGGGCTGGGCCTGGGATTTGATCCTTGGACCCCAGGGAAACAAGGCAAGCACTTAACCCACTGAGCCATTGCAGCATTCCCATTTATTCATTTTAAACACATGTATGGAGCACTTTTTATATGTCAAACATTGTGTCATTTGCAGGGAATACAAAGGAAAAACAAAATCAATGAAAGTTGCTGTCCTCATTGAATTTATAAGGACAAACAATAAGCAAACTGAATGAGTTAAATATATAGTATGTTACATAGTGAGAAATTGTAAAAAGAAAAATATCAAAGAAATGTGCTTAGTAGTCTCAGGGATGAGAACTCAAATTTTATATGGAGTGACCAGAGGAAATTCAATCATTTATGCTATGTCCCGAAAAATATGAGGGATCCAGTAGTGTTACTATCTTGGGGGCAGAACAGGCTACACAGAGGAAAAGAAAAAAAAAGTTGTAAAGGTATTGACGCAGGAGTGTGTGCCTAGAGGCAGGTGGCTAAGAAATGAAAGAGCAGGAGATGACACTGAAGAGGTAACACGGGTTAGATCATGGGCCCTTAGGGGCCATTGCAAGGCATAGACTTTGAAGGGTTTTTATCAGAGCAAAGTCTTACATGTTAACAGGTTAATTTAGTGGCTGTGTTAATAAGAGACTAAAGAGGGAAAGGTTGGAAGCAAAGAGATTAATTACTTGATTATTTTAATAATACAAGCAGGATGTGATAGCTTTGGACTAGAGTTACAGCTGTAAGCATAATGACGATTATATTGTTTATATATTTTGAATTTAGAGTCTGTAGGATTTGCTGATGGGTTGGATGTGGAGTATGAGAGAAACAGTAGAGTCAAGGTTGGAGCAACTTGAAGGTTGGTACTGCCTAATCTCAGATGGGGAAGACTGCAAGAAGGCAAGTTCATAGAGAGTGTTAGCTCCGTTTTAAACGGAAGTGTGAATCCTGAGTGACATCAAACTGGATAAATCAACTGGTAGTTGAACATATGAGCCAGGAATAAATTTATAAATTAGGGAGTCATTGACAGAGATGATTTTTTAAGTCTTTAGACCAAATTAGGTCATCTAGGGAGTAAGTGTGACAGAGAAGAGATGATGTCCAAAGTTGAGTTCTGGGGTTCTCCAGTCATAAGGAATCGGGGAGATAAGGGGAATATATCTATGCTGATTGGGAAGGAACCAGTAGTTAAGTAGGAGGAAATCAAGCAAAGATAGGGTGTTTGAACATCAAGTGGAAAAAAAGACATGTCAAGGAGAAGAAAATAACTGATCACGTCAGATCTACTAACAGACCAAAAGGGAGAGGTCTGCAAATTTATCACTGGATTTAACAATGTAGAGTTTATTTGTCACCTTGATAGTAACTGTTTTGGAGGAGTCATGGTAGTAAAAACATGATTAGAGTGAACTTCCAAGCAAGAATGGAAAGAATTTAGATGCAGAAAGTATGAACAATTTTTGTCAAGATGTTATACTGTTACAGAAAAGAGAAATAGGGCAACCCTGCAAGAAAAATGCCAATAAAGAGAGTTTTGTTTGATTTAGTTTTATAAAATGGTAGATTAAAGCCTGGCATATTTTTATGCTAATGAGAAAGATCCAGTAGATAATTAAAAATTGCTGATGTGAGAGAGAGGGAGAGAGAGAGAGAGAAAATTGTGGGACTACATTCTAATGTACTAACACCACGTTGGGCAGCCTTAACAATGAGCATGGATAACAGTTTCCCCTGATACCAGTAGGAAAGATAACTATATGTGGGGCACTGATACAAAAGGATGGGTACATGTGGTAGGAACTAGGGAGAGTTCTCTCCTTATACCTTCTAATTACTCTGTGAATGGAGAAGGTATTAGAGATTTGAATCTAGCAGAGTGGGAGAACAATGATAATAAAATATACAGCATGGAGTCTGGGCTTTCCTAAGGACCTGTTTGAGTTTGCTGCACATTTATGCTACATTTTTCTGCAGTCTTGTTCAGCTGTGCAGTTGTAGGCATGGAGAAGGAAAATATTTGGATTTTTTCAGGATTGTAGTTTTGTCATGTGAGAACAATGAAGCAAAGAGTAAAGGATTTGGAAGTGTGTGCAAAGGATACCTATAGAGATTGACTGGAATTTAGCTGACTAAAAAGGGGAGATAAGGACAATGATGTTACTCTAAATAAGGTTCTGTTATGTACAGACCATTGCTGGAGTAGGGGACTACAGGAAGTGTTCTGCAGAGTTCTAGAATTAACATGCCATGTTATTCAGAGTTTATAATCCTTCAGTGTTGATAACACTTTATCCCATTTTACTGATGAGAAGCCTGAGACTCAGAAGAGTTAAATGGCTTCTCTCAGGCCAAAGAATACTACCAGATCCAAGAGTTGAACACAGGTCATTCTGACTTCAATATCAATGGTACATTCCTTCAATATCGATTACTATGGAAAACTCCAGTAGAACATAGGCCTTTGTTTGGGGTATTCATGTGGCTGTCAGAGCAAGGTCAGAAGACCAATAGTGATAGAACCCAGGTTGTGTTTAGTCAAATAGTAATATGGTGATGAAGACAAGTGTCAACTAGGTTATCAAGGAGTCTGGCAATGAAGAGAGGTTGAAAGATGAGTTTGTACCTTGAAGGAGGGGAAAGATGGAGAGGAGTTGTTATTAGAATACAACAGACTTGCATGAGTTTATAGAGTTAGAAAAAGAAGTCATTGAAAATCATTTTTAGTAAATATGTAAGCAATTGTCAGTTAATTAAGAACCACAGTGTAACATATGGATTTTACAAGTGAGTGACTTTCAAGAGATTAGGTCATGGTAGGCACATGGTGACTGAATGCTATCTTTCCCAATCCCCAATTGAATGATTTGCAGAGTTTAAGCTTGTAAATTCCAATATCATTTTTCTTCACACTAGATCCCCACCCATTGCCCAGATGTATGTATCTCAGACAAGGCACATCTACCAACACTAAGAACCCAGAAAGATGGCTCATAAACACTAGTTTCCTACTGGCCACATTTTAAAGATTAATGTTTGAGAGGGTAAGCTAACTCTTCAGTGCTATAACTGTTGTATGATTAAATTACTACCAGTTTTGTATGTTCTGGTAAATGTGGTGATTTATGTATCTACTTTTCTACATTTAAGAAGCCTCAACTGGGGAAGCCGGGATGACTCAGTGGGTTAAGCACTCACTTTGCAGCCCTGGGAACAGAGGATTGAATCCCGGCCCTGGCCTGTGTGGACCCATATGCTGAACTGGGGAGTGCCCCCAGTTCAGTTCTCACTGAGGCAAGACCCCGGCCTAGTTCCTGCCCTGTACAGCCCCGTCTGTGGAATAAAACTATGTGGAAAAACCAAAGATGTGCAACTATGGAGACTGTTCTGGGCCCTCCCCCTTCTCTCTCTCTCTCTCTCTCTCTCTCTCTC
>PVKE010031565.1:0-18959 GCA_004027555.1 Craseonycteris thonglongyai
GATTTGAGTAGTTGCAATAGATTTTATCATCCACAAAACCTAAATTATGTGCAATTTAACAACTTGCAGAACATGCTTGTGGACCTGTGGTCTATTGCTAGATAACACAGCAACACGGGACAGCTGGACTTTAAAAAAATACATGCTTAGAAATTAAATACTTGTTGACAAATATATGCTGAATGGAGAATAGAAAAAAAAAAGGTAGTGATCATACACAGATTTATCTCCTACAAAGAATGGTGACATAAAGAGAGGAATATAATCGAGAAATAACAGAGAAAGCTGGGAGACAAAGGAGATGAGTTCTGCCATGAACTGCTGTGGGGCCTTCCTGGAGTTACGTTATCTCTGAGCCTAATTTTCCAACTGTCAAATGAAAATGATTTATGCTAAACCTAACATCATAAGGCCACATTGCACAAACAGGATATTTTCACATTATAAAACCTTTATTTTGTTTATGTGATAATGATCCCAATGAACCTACCACTGCCAGAAGACAGAATTCATGATGCATTTATTGTTGTCTTCAGAAATTTCAGGGGAAGTGGTATCCTTGGGGAAGAACCAAGCATGAGTTAAGCATGAGTTAAGGTACAGGAGGTATCACCAGAAAGCATTTGAGGATGCCAGAAAGCTTATTTGGTATGGAACACAGTTTCTAGATAACCTGGTAGAGAAAGAAGGCAGAATTACAGTCAGAGGAAAACACAGAGCTAGGAGTGAGTGGATCTAAGGGGAGAATACATGACCAGTGAGGATATTAAGCATAGAGGATTTGTGGGCCAGTATTAAGGTCTTCAGATGCTGCAGGCAGATGGCTTAGGGGAGAAGATCTGGTACTTGGTCAACTACATTTCAGAGCAATCTGACCATCAGGAGTCTCCTGAGGTCCAGTGAGATGGGCACTGGCCTTGGATTCAGAAGATCTGGATGTGAGACCAGACTATTCTGTCTTGTGTCACTATGTGCAAGCCTCAGTTACTCACCTGTACACCTGGGATGTCTTCCCTATGTATTTTATAAGGCCATTCAAAGAGTTTCATGAAATATATGCCTCAGTATGTTTACAAAGAAACTTCAAGTATAAGCAATATTGTTATTTTATTCAATATAGTACCTCAATAACCACAGAAGGGCATGGGCTTTCATATATTTTCTGTAGATTTGATGGATTTTTGCTTGTGTATGCACACACACCCATAAGTATGCACACACACATGAACATTTATTTTATAGGCCCACCTTTTTAGGTTATATGGAAGTAACGATACAGTAAGATGTCATTGTGTTAGTCTCATGGGTACTATAATATTTTCCACTCTTTGAGTTACAGATATCTCCAGGAATCTTCAGAATACTACCTTCAGGTGGCAGTGTTTAAATATATGAAGTTACACATCAATACCTTTTTTACCCAGTGAGCAAAAGGAAGCTTGTTCTAGAGTGGAATTTTTTCTAATGTCACTGAGTATAGATGACATCATTCTGATAGGTGTGTGATCTGGGGCTTTCATTGGGGTCTATCTACCTGGATTAACAAAGAGCCATGTTAAAAATGCTTCTATTCTCTGTGATGAATGAAACTGTCCCTGAGAAGTGACAGCATATCTTCAGGGTAGAATATACGGTAGTTTTAGAGTAGTTGGTTCTTTCTCTTTTCAATGCTGGTATCCACATACTGTATGTAGTCTGCTGGAGAATGATGAGGAAAAAACCATAACCTTTAAGCAAAGGGATTTTATGTATAAATACATGAAACTGTGTATTTTTTTTTTTTTAAGATTTTATTGCGTTTTTGATAGACAGAGACAGAGAGAAGGGGGAAGGCCCAGAGCAGTCTCCATAGTTGTACATCATTAGTTTTTGACATAGTTTCATTCCACAGGTGGGCATGGGGTTGCACAGGGCAGGAACCAGGCTGGGCCCTGCCAAGAACTGAGCTAGGGGTACACCCCAGTTCAGCACATGGGTCCGCATGGGCCTGCATGGGCCAGGGCCGGGATTCCATCCTTGCACTCTGGGCTGCAAAGTGAGTGTTCAACCCGCTGAGCCATCCCGGCATCCCCTGTGGTTCTTTTTTTTAATGCTATAAATGCGTAACTAGTAATTTCATTGATGAGCAAGTATTTGGAAATGTTTTATTGGTCATGATTTATGGATGACAGGATTGAATAGTTAAGCTTAACTGCACTTAAATGATGAATTTTACCCCCAATTTATCTTCAGGACAGGGATGAAAGTAAATATGTTAGAAAAATTCAGAGTTCAGCAGTTGCTAAATGAGCTTATTAATGTGTACATATCTATAAATTTAGATCGTTACTATTGTGCATGCTGCAGATTCTGCACATCTCATGTCAGTCACCAGAAAGTCCCACATAAACCATCACTGTTTTCTTTTGGGAGAAACACACAGCCCTGGTGACCTGCTTATACTAATACTATAATTAACTTTTATCTTTGGGCTTTTCTCACTTGTGGTTTCTGCTTACAGTTTAGAGCCCATCATGGATTCTGCTTAATATGTTCAGTCTGTCCAGAGCTCAACTTTGTGTTTTTGCACAAAGTTTTTGAGCTAGGAGATATGATTGGTATAGTTAGTCACCAATATCCTATTTGGGGCAAGCTTTCATTAGTTGGGCCACTGGTAACGTATAGATATGCTATACTTGGTCATATACCTAATAGCTATCAGTCACCTGTTGCCCCATTCAACACCAGCTCTAATAGAGTTCATAGAAACAAAATATTATGCATGCCCACCTCGTGCCATTCTGTACATGAGAGGCTGTGGGAATTCTGAAGCTCTGCCCTTTACTGCATGCAGTGAGATTCTCAGCTGACCATGACAAATGACCCACTACTCCAGTGCGCACCTTTGTTCTTGCCCCCCCCATAAAGAAAACACTCTCAATTGTATTATTAGTTGTGGAAAAGATGAGATATTCACAGAACTAATATTCAGTACTGAAACTGTTCCCTTAAGGTGAGCACATTCCTATTACTGCTGGAATTAAAACAGCTGTGTACAGCTGTGCTGTGTTGTACTTCCTAGGGGGTCTCCAGGTTTCTTCAAGTCCATTGCCAATACCTGCCTCTGAGAGTCTCAGCCCCTCATCTCTCATACCCACTTATGCCAAGGACTTCCCCACATGACCCAGTTACCCCTCATCATATACGCTCTGCCTAGAAGAAGCACCCGCCACCAGCTTCCTTCTTATCTACCAAAGTCACCTTGCTGATCCAAGAATGATAATATCTGCTCCAGGCAGACTTCTGTGATTCAGAGAAAGGAACACATCCACCTTTTAACCATTTACCTTTCTGGGAAAACACCATGGTTGATTCTTCTCTCCAGTCAAATAGAAAATTTGAGCCCATTTCTATAACAATAACAAAAAACTATCATAGAAAGCTATAGATGAATCAAACTTCTTTTAATGCAACTAAAACATACTCATATAGTTTAGTGAAATAAGAATATACTAGATACAGTATAGTGCATAGTAATAAACAAAAGTAAACTATATTTTAGAGCAGTGTTATTTACAAATATTTTCATGTGCATATTTACATATATTTCATGTGTTAAGTAGACAGGATGGGAATCATCTCTTTGAGGGGTGACACATTTTACACACACACATGGCACTTTTTGGATGTGGAGCTGCATGAGATGAAGAATAGGTGATTTATCTAAGTTCATCAGCAAGAACATAGTAAGGTGGAATGAATGAGTATGAGCATTTGAATAAGTCTGTCTCTAGGTTGAAGTCCAGTTCTTCCACTTTCCTGTGGCATGACTTTGGGGTAGTTATTAACGTTTCTGAGTAAGTCTAGTTTTATCCTGTGAAATGAAGATTGTTGCAGAGTTATGAGAACAGTAAACGCACATAGAACATAGTTGGTAAATGGCACTGAGGAACTGCTCAGTAGGTAGAACTGGAAGGTTGGGCTGTGTGTTCGGTGGTCTTCCTATTCCCCTGTAATTTAAGAATTAAAAATATAATTTTATCAGTCAAAAGGAATGAAATTACCCAAACCTAGAAAAGATGCCCCTTAATTGTCTTTGTTCCAAAACATTTACTGAGCATCCAAGATCATTCAAAGCTAGGTGCTGGAAGGTACTGGAAAAGTCCTGAGACAGGTGGGATCTGGGATTCCCTGACATTCACAGTAGATGCCAAGGGCTGAGAGGAGAGTGAGAGCGCACACAGCTTCAGGTAGCATCAGCCTCACTTACTATATTTTTTTAATTTAAAAAAAAAGTTTGTTTTCGACAGACAGAGAGACAGAGAGAAGGGGGAGGGCCCAGAGCAGTCTCCATAGTTGCACAGCATTAGTTTTCTACATAGTTTCATTTTACGGATGGGGGCCTGGCTGCACAGGGCAGGAACTGGCCAGGGGCCTGGGGCCTCCCACTCGGGGCAGGAGCCGAACTGGGGGCCTCCCACATAGGAGGCTCACCCTGGTGAGAACCAAACTAACTGGGGGCACACCCCAGTTTAGCATATGCGTCCACATGAGCTGGGGCCAGGATTTGATCCTTGGACTCCAGGGCTGCAAGACCAGTGCTCAACCCACTGAGCCATGCCAGTATCTCCAGTCTCACTTATTTTAATTGCCTTTAGTGACCCCAAAACAGACGAGCAAAGGTTTCAGATAAAAGACCTAGATAGGTGGTCCCAGGAGTTAAGAAACACTGGCATTTCACAAAGAGAGAATATAAAGAAAAAAAGGCAACATGGCCTCTAAACATCTCCTATTTACTGTAGTGTCTGTTAATGGCACTGGCTTTGGGGTGCTCTTCCACAGGTTGAAACATCTCTTCCAGAGCAGTCATTGTTCATACTCCCAACCACTTGCCCTATGCTCTGTTTTGTGGGAAACTCCTTTCCTCCAGGGCTGCCTGGGAGCTGATGATTCAAGCAGTTATCTAGTATTTTATCATCCTGCAAGCTTGCTCTGAGATGTGTAATGCATATAAACAATGAAAAACCAGGGCTTCGCTCTATGTGCTTATCTTCAGAAGAGACAGAAGCTAAGAGAAATCCCTGAAAAGCAATTGTAAAATGCTGAAGTTCTAGAGTACATTTGTCCCCCACAAATCATTCAACACCAGCTTTACATCAAAAAAATAAATAAAAAAATTATGATAGTCAAAAGATAAAGCAGTATAAATACATTTAAAAGTAAGGCAGTATATTCATTACAATGTGGTTTGGCTTTGGCATTTAAAAATATCAAACTTATTTTCCTAGAAAGATGTTTAATATTTCACACCATCTCCCATCCTAAAAGTAGACAGTTGAAATATATTTCTCACTCTGATCTATAGCCTGTATGGCCCCAATAGTTTAATTAGTTCTCATTTAGTTATGTTTAGTTTTGCTTGAACTCTTCTTGGCTTGTGAAAATTACTAGATAATACGCTATTTTAGACTATTTCAACCAGCCCTTTTTTGACACCCACACTCCTACCTCCCTTTTATAGTTTCTTCTGCTTCATTGTTACCTATTGTTATCACCTTCTCTCTGAGGTTTAGTGTTCTGGAATCTGGCACGATCTGTGTTTTATTCTTGATCTTAAAAAAAAAAAAAAGAAAAAAAGAAATTAAATCCCCCAAACCATCCTACTGTCTTATTCAACTATTACTTTAGGTGAACCAATTTTATTTTCACAAGCACCTCCACTCTTTTACCTTACGAAATGCACAATTTAGAGATTTCACTGTAGTTTTTTTTATTTTATTTTAAGATTTATTGTTTAAGAGAGGTGTGAGAAAGAGGGAGGGGGGGGGAGAGAGAGAGAGAGAGAAGAGGGGAGGGCCCAGGGCATTTCCATAGTTGTATACCATTAGTTGTGTCATAGTGTCATTACACACAGAGATGTAGGGCCACATGGGGCAGGAACCAAATTGGGGGCCTCCTGCATGGAAGTCGAGAACCTTCACCACCATCTCAATTGTTACCAGCTGCACCACAGTTCAGCATATGGGTCTGCACAGGCTGGGTCCAGGATTCGACCCCCAGACATCATTGTTGCAAGGCAAGTGCCCAACCTGTTGAGCTATCCCAGCATTCCCTTCACAGCAGTCTTTCTGACAGTGACTGACTTACCCTCACAGCCATCATCAGGCTTATGGGTACATCCTAATGGCCTCTGTGCTTATGCAGGTATTTGGGGCAATGTGTGCAGAACTTAATTTGAATCTAAAAGTTATGTTCATCCTCTAGTCTCTTCTGTTCTGGGAAAAAAATACTTATGCTGGCACCTAGGAAAAAGACAAAAAGCATACTGGGATATGCATTATAATTAGTAAGAGGATTTCATGCCAAAGCTATATTTGTTAATTCTTTTGAGCATTTGTTAAGCTTTTTTTTTTTTTTTTATAAATTAGGGACATTAGACAGATCACACTTAAGTTTCACTAAGATAAATTCTAGATCTTGACCCATTGTTGCCAATTATTGTGTATATTGACTGTTCAAAGTACAACATAGTATTCACATTAATTTGGATATGAGTGATCTTTTTGCACAAGGCAAATGGCATTTTTTAAGGCATGTAGTGGGAGCTGAATTTTCTGTCAGGTGCAGATCAGTGGAGAGACAATAGCTGAGAAATGTGCATCACCATTGATTGAAGGGTATGTGTGTGGGAAGCCCTTCATTCAAATGAGTAATTCAAAGTAGGTTAAGGAATGGCACTTAGTGCCCAAGGGGTGATGGGAGAGAAAAGAGTTATCTATAAATTGTGTGCTATTCATTCACCTTTTCCTGAAGGCCACCTTCCCAAACCTGGGAACAAACTGTCAAGGGTGACTGAGCTATAACTCACAAACCGAAAGGCCACCCTGTAAAGCATACTAGTCAGTGTGCTAGTCGATGGTTTAGCAAAGCTGTGCAACCACCCCTGCTGTCTAATTGTGGAGCATTTTCATCACCCTAAAGAGAAACACTGTACACATTAACAACTGCACCTTTCCCCACACTCTCTTCAGTCCCTGTTCCACTGGTCTACTGTACGTCTCTATGGATTTGCCTTTTCTGGACCTTTCATATCAACAGGATCACACAATATAGAGCCTTTACACTTTCATAGGTATTATCTTTGAGAAAACTATAGATTCACATGACATTATAAGAAATACACAGAGATTCCAGACTTCCGTATCCTAGTTTTCAACAGTGGTAAGATCGTGTGTGTGATACTGTAGAATAATGTCATAACCAAACTACTGATGTGGATACCAGCCACCAATCTTACTAAAATTCCCCAGTTCTGTGATCATTTGTGTGTGTGTGTGAGTACATGTGTGTATATAATCCTAAACAACTCTGTCACACTTGGGTGTATGTATCCACTATTAAATCAATATATGACAATTCCAGTACCGCAGGGATCCTTGTATACTTGTGTTGCCATTTGATGCCCAACTCACTGACCTAATCATTGTGACCACTAATTTGTTCTCCATTTTTAAAATTTTGCCATTTCAAAATGTTATATAAATGGAATCAAACAGTATTTAACCTTTGGTTAACTTGTTTTTATTTGCCATAGTTCCCTAGGATCATTCAAATGGTTGCATGTATCAGTAGTTCATTTGTTTTTATTGCTAAGCTATCATTCATGTCAGTACCACCATTTGTTTAACCATTTACCTACTGAAGACCAGCTGGGCTATTTCAAGTTTTTGGCTGTTGAAAAGCTGCTATGAACACTCTGGTGTAGATTTTTATATGAATGCAAGTTGTCATTTGTTTGGGATAAATGCTTATGAGTGCAATTTGGAGTCACAGAGTAAAAGCATGTATATTTTATAAAAAGTTGCCAAACCACTTTCCAGAGTGGCTATATCATGTTAAATTCTCATCAACAGTGTATGAGCAATATAGTGCCTCTGCATCTTCTCCAATATTTGGAGCTGTCACTGATTTATTTAGTTATTTATTTTTTACATTAACCATTTTAATAAGTATATAGTGGATATGTGGCTTTTGTGTCTGACTTATTTCACTGAGCGTATTTCATAGTTTGTCTATACTGTAGCATGTATCAATATTTTATTCCTTCTTATTGCCAAGTGTACATTTTGTTTAGTCATTCATGAACTAATGAAAGACTAGGTTTAATAGTAAAAGGATGCTTTCTGATTTCCTCATATGAAAATACCTTATAAAGTTTAACTTCTATTCTGAAAAATACTGAGCATCGGATTAGATATTGTATATGTAGTCTCTCATACAGTTTTCATAACAACCATCTGATCTAAGTCATGATGGCTAAACTGGAAACTCCCATATTAAATCAAGCTTGAGGAACAAAATAACACATTTTCAGAAAGACTTAAGTTGCCTGAGTCTATTTTGAAAATAAAGCTTTAGTAGCTCCAATTCATCACAGACCCTGCATATGCTTCCTTGTGTCCCATTAGATTAATTCTATACTTGGCCTGCATGGCCTCATGCAGAATTTTAGTTTGCCAAACCCTACTTACTTTCTAAGCCATCTTACAGTGAAAGAGGTTAAGATTCATTTATTCACTGCGCAAGTACTTGTTGAGAGCTTAATATTCATGGGGCCTGCAGTAGATGCTGTGACTCAGAAAGGCTAATTACCTTAGCCAAGTTCACAAATTTAGTGAAAGCAATGATTAAATACTACATTGCATATTAAAAATAAAATTTCATCTTTAATACTTGTTTTCTTAGCATCCTAATTAAAGTAATCCTGGGAAATATTTTAAACTTAAGGTACTTCATTAGTGATCATTAATGTACTTTACACAAGTGAAATATTAAGCATTATTTCTAAAACACAATTTCTACTTAGCTTGTCAAATGGGTCATATTATGTGACTTTGTTGGCAATGAATCCAGCAGCCAGGCTGCCCGACATGTTGGCTTCCTGTTGTAAGTTTTGTCTAACCTCATTATGTAGAGCTAGAACACAGACATTAAGCCCAATATATCATTAAGTCACTAATAAACTTGAGTTGCACCTTTACAGGTTTTCTCCATCCCCCACCGTCGATGAGTAATTTATCTCTAGCAGCACTAGGCGTAAGTTGCCTTTGAAAAGGAGGGATATGGCATTATCAGTCACTGCATGGACGAGTTATAGCCAGCTTCATCATGGGAGAGAGCAGGTGATTACAATCAATAATCAATCAAAGGACCAGTGACAGTAATCATACATCACCTCCTACTGTTGAAGTTTCATTCAAAGCTTAATATTTCAAGATCTAATTTCTGGATGTATTGGGCACTTAGCCATTATGGTGAACCCGTTCCTGGCAGAGTGAGCGAGACTGGAATGCTCTTTTCCTTTTGGAAAGGTAAGAAACAGTAGAGCAGAACTGAATGTGAGAGAAGAAAACACTTGCTCCAGTCATTGCCCAAGTGGGTCTTACTCACTGAACGCCAGTTTCTGTACAGCTAAGACTGTGTCTCATGGATCATGGCAACGAGTCTATTTAATCAAGCCAATGCATTTGGTGAAACTTGTTGCCAGAGATTTTTTTTTATAACTAGATGTTGAAAGCATGTTTAGTAAAATACACTGTCCAGTAAAGGGCACGGTCTGTTTAAAAACAGAAATGATTTGGGAAAACTGTCTTGGAAGTTTATTGGAAAGCGAATCCTTTTTAGAAATACTAAAATAATTGCTCAAGTGGAAACAATATGAAAAAAAAATACAAAAGCCTTTCTGTGTGGAATGGAAGGGATGCATTCTGGGGAAAGCACTCAGGATTTTTCAGACACAATCATTCCACAAACATTTGCTGAGCTCTGGTTCTGCACAAGGACAGCACATGAGGACCAAAATGTCTGGCACAGAAAAAAACATCGATGCCTGATTTTTATATAGGGCAAAGTGCTTATGACTATAAGAGTTTGTGCAAGTGCTTTGGGAGCATAGAGGTGGTGTCTCTTAGGGCCTGGAGGAGTCTGGAGTCCTCCGTGAGAAGGTGGCTTTTAAATTGGAAATGAAAAAAAGAAGTGGGGAGAGGTCATTTCAAACACAAGATCAAAGGAGGCACTGAGGTAAGAGGAGGTGCAGGAGCCAAGCATTTTTGAGTCACAACAGGGAGGTCTGTGTGGCTGTATAGCAGAGGAAGGGCAGGGATTTGAGAGGGAGGCGGGGTGGTATAGATGGGGGAGAGGAGGAAAAGGAACCACAAAGGTATGCTGGAGCTAGGTTATCGAACAGAACATTGAATAGACCAACTTGGAACTTCAAGAGGCCTTCTGACCATCAAAGTGGAGAAAAGGCACAAGTGGACAGTTGGAGTCGATGGAGTAAGTGGTGGGCTGTGTCTTCCTAACTTAGGTGCTATACTCAGCAGAACAGCTTCTGCTAAAAGATTCTGTAGAGATGTGGGCTTTGCCACGCAGTCTTCTCTTACATTTCTATGGGGTTTTGTTTTTAACTGCGAGCAGGACATGGTTTTATCATTGTAAGGATTTCCAGTAAAGCTCACAGTTGTATGGAAATGTGAATGTTCCTTGGAAAGAGGTGGCTTCTAGTCCAGACCTCTCATGGGGTTCCCAAGCTTAGAGAAAGGCCAGGCAAAAGTTGCTGTGTTCAATTTAAACACACATCTAAACCTTCAAGACTGTTCGGGCATGCCTCACATTCGATCCATCTCCTGGGATGTGTTCCTCTTTCTTTCAAGCTAGAACACATCTTCCTTCCTTCCTTCTTTCCTTCCTTCCTTCCTTCCTTCTTTCCTTCCTTCCTTCATTCTTCCTTCTTCCTTCCTGCTCTTCTTTCTTTTCTTTCTTTCTTTTTTTTTACTGATTTTACTTCTATCTGAAGGATCATTTCAATGTTTCGTTAAAAAAAAGTTAATTCCCAAGAAAATTCCGAGATATTTTTATAGAGAAGTTTGCTGCTCTTAAAACAATCTCTTCTTTTAAGTTCTGTGTTGCTGACAATCAGGCTCTCATGTACCAGTTAGAGTCAGTGCAGTGCCTTTCTGATTTAAATCACTCTTAAGGTGATAGAAGTTGTCAGTAAGGGGGAGCCAGGAGCCTGTGCCTTGGAGTGTGGGGTTGTCAGATTTGATTTATTTTATACTGGAGAGTTTAATCGGGAACTCTTCCTTTGTCTGAGTTGCTCCCCCAGCTTCTTATCTTATCACAGGGAAGCCATCCCTAGGTCAGAGGATAAACCCCGACTGGAAACAATACATTTCTGTGATTTTACTTCAGCAAGTAAAGAAATAAATGCCATAGTAGTAAATAAGCAGAGTCATATTTTATAATCTTCCTTCTTTAGACTTGGTTTGCAAAACATAAACAAGAAACTGTTAGGGTAGAATTTTGAAGTTATTGGCTTTCATGGATTCTAAAATGAGGCTGTTGTGGGAGGGGGTTTTGGAAATCAGCTTTTGCAAAATGATATTTTCCCTTCAGTGTTGGAAAGTAAACACAGCTACTATTGACTGTGCTGCCTGGAGGCAAATCCACGTTTAGTTGAAATCTTCTTCCTGGATATAAATATCGCTTGCGTTTCTAACTCGGAGACTTAAAATTACAGTCTAGAGAAGGCAGCTACAGTCCACAGCATGGGTGCATTTTTTGGACCTTCTACAGTCATCTTGTATCCCCAAATAATACTTGTCTGGAAAGAAAAAGGAAACAACACAAAGAGAACAAAGATGTAGATGCCTAGAGACGATAGCATGTAACTTTTCACTATCTGTCAATGCAAAGTGTTTATTGTACCCTCGAGGAGCCGTAATTATGCCTCATGGGATGTCCAAAGCCAGTCAGTGGTCTCCCAGTCTTTGTGCCTCACTCTGGCAGCCTTACAACCCCATTATGTGTCTCTGATGAAGTATATAGCTCTTATACTGAGTAGAATTTGTTGCCTTCTGCCTATCATTGCAGGATTACCCTTTTCGTTTCCTTCTCCAAATCGAATTATACTTTTCTTCAGGCTCTAGCTAAAGCCACCTGATTAGGCTTCCTACCCTGGGTTAGATCTGCCTCTGAGTCATCTCTGGGAGAACCTTCATACAACAAAACTGAACATTTAATTCTGGCATTCAAACAGCTGTTAGATTTGGCCTTGCTTCCTCCATCCCTGCGTAGCATCAAACATCCACCACGGAACCCAACCTGCTTCTCAAATCTATACTCTCAGCAGCCTTTCCTGCTTGCCTCCAGCTACCATCCCTCGACTAGAACCTGAAGTCTGATAATGTCCTCACATCCTGTTGCCTTTTTACCTTGTTCATGTTACTGAACCAACCTGAACTTTTAAAATTTCATTTGGTACACTTTTCAAATCCTATTCATTGTGATATCCTTTTCCTTCTCACAGCATTGCATATATGTATGTATGTATGTATGTATGTATATATATATATATATATATATATATATATATATATATATATATGGGGTGTGTGTGTGTGTGTGTATATATATATTTTTTTTTACTTTCATGAACTCCATCACATATTACTTGTATAATAAAGACACACCTGTGACATCTATCGTAATCCTGGCTGTATTTTCTGTCTCTTATTTTTTACTGCGTACTAAATCCCACCTTGTACCTTGGTTGGTTTTATTCTATCTCCTTCTACCTGTCCTTGCTTCAGACTGGAAGCAGCTTCAGGATCCCAGCTGAGTCTTCCTCATTCTTGTATCTCCAGTATCTCTTTTAGGAGGCCCAGCTCATAGGGTTAGCTTTGCGAGACAAGCACTACAGAGAGTGACTTCGAAGCGCTGTCCTGCTTGTCTTAGTATAATTTTCTCTCTAGTAGTTTCTAATAAACATGTCTTTTCTTTTCACCTTGATTGTAAACTCCTTCACAGTGGGGGTTATCTGTTCTCTTTTTGTATTTTCCCACAGAGCCTTAAGCAGTATCAGATGCAGAGTAGGTTTTTAATAAAATCTATTGAATGAATGAATTATGTATGTTGGGTGGTTTGGCCTCAGTACACTAAGGATGGTGGCTGGCCTGAGATTGACAGACATATGTGTAAAAAACAAAGGAAGAAAGAAAGAAAATGAAAATTATTGTCTTGTTCTTTCCAGATGGAAAAGAGCCTGGTTCCAGCAATTATATGTTAATCAGTAATTTGGGTTTGGATGTTAGAATATAAACTGGTATTGGGATTTCTCCAAGTCATGTCTCTGATTCAATATACATTTTGAGTTCTTACTTTAATCCAAGATTTTCTGGGGCTTAATTTGTACTGTAATGAACTTGAAATCATAGAGAGATAAGAATTAATGAATCCCTGGGAAAAGTTCTCAGAATTCTTGAATGAAAGATTCTTTATAAAGGCCCAAGAGGAAGTGCGAGGTGAATCCATGAAAAATAAGTTTGTTTTGAAGGTCAGTGGAAAATCCTGATAATTCCAGTTCGATTGGAATTTCAGAGACTGTATTCATCTTTTCCTATTGTGCCATTTTGTGTTTGGTGGCATTATGTTGACAGAGGGGAAAGATGCCTGTATCACAATTCAAATATTTTGAACACTTTATTTAAATGTACACACTAGGAAATTAATGATGTGCTCAATTTTAAAACCGTATTTTTTTCTACTTGACATTATTTTGTCTTCTTTGTTTTAAAGGTTCTTCCATTTTGTGGTGCCAAAGCATTTAGCCTTAAGTAAGGTTACTATTCTTTTTCTGAATAAAAAAGCTATTTACAACTATTGTGTATATTTAACTTTGTTCTGGTAGTAGAGGGAAATAGGTGTACTGGGGCCTGAAACATTCAATTATATGGCATTGATCAGCAATAAAGGTTTAACAGAATATTGAAAGATGATGCTTTATCTTAAAAAGAACACTTTAGGAGTTAGTTATTTGTAGAAGGCCACCTTCCTTACTGTGATGTTTCCTCCGCTGGGGCAGGGATGCTCTCATATTTAATTTCTGTCTCTCAGTGCTTAGCACATGGGCCTGTTCAATTGAATTGAATTTATAATAATAGCAGAGTTTATTCTAAAAAGCAAAACAATAACCCACAAAATAAATGCACATGATGAAAACTGGGGAAGGCACATATAAGAAAAGTAGAAACTGTGATTTCCTACTATGAGTGTCTTACCAACTAAGAAGATAGGTGTACATTTAACAATTCTGAAGTGATAGCAGGCTGTGTACAATTCAATGCTTGGAGAAAATTGTAGGCTCTATCAGTCATGGAGATTTTTATGGCTGAGGCAGAACTTGCATCAAGACTTGAAGTAAAGAATTTGAATTGGTAGAGTGAAAAAGGAAGATCATTCCAGAAAGGAAAAACGTGTGTGATGATATGTAGATAAGGGACACCATACCTATATGGGAAGTTCAGAGAGAAAGCCGTCTTGATTGGGGATAAGGGGTTCGAGTTGAAAAGCAGTAAGAGGCTATGTTTTCTGAAAGTCCGCCCACCTGGAAGTGAGGAGCTTGAAAGTTTACAGTGGGTAGACTTGACCTGATTTGGGCAATGATTCCTCTTTCTGGGCCTCTAACCTTTAGATGTGTGTGATTAGAGATACATTTCTCATGTTATTCTTTGGAAATTATCTGGAACATATTAGAGTCATTTTCTCTCATAGACAATATAACAGTATTTATCAAGAAGAAAGCAATGGGGATTAAAATATTGAAGTGTATGTGCACAGGAGAACCTCTATAATCCAGACTAGGTGGCTGAGCAGACATTTGAAGAGTATTTTGGGGAAGGGTGTCCTCAGCAAAACCCCAGTGCTTTGCATTTGGAAATAAAATAGAAGAAGAGAAAGCTAAGAAGGGGAAGAGCAGGAAGAATTGTTTTGAAGTTTGGGTAACTTTTCAACTGCAGATAAGTTTTCAAATACTGACTTTATCTTAAATTAAGGGTTTGGATCTCAATGTTGCAAGCACAAATCGTGGGAGGGGTTTCTGTGAGGCTATCAGACAAGGTGTTGCCACCGTCTCCTTGATGTGAGTCAGTGTCAGACATTCTCTTACTCTTTCATGCACAATGTGAGGCTTTTGAATTAGCCCTACTAATACCCTGCTACTGTAAATTCTACAAATGGAATTGCCTTTATTAGATTAAACATATTCTGATTTTATTCTTTTTTTTCTTTCCTTTTGAGATGGTTTGTCTCATTTCCACAATGAAGTTACAGGATTCAGAAAACACTGGTTGAATTGAATTAATTTGTATGCCAATGTCTCTTGTTTTTAATGAGAACAGTGTTGTTATTGAAAAGATGGATAGTGATAAGAAAAGAAGCACTTTCTCTTGTCAAAGAATGAGCTAAGAGTGGGCAACCTTAAAGTTGTAGGGCTTCCAGAAACATGTGACCTTAGTGTTCTTAAAATAGAACTCAGGACAGGATTGTGGAAGATGGAAATGTTTATGTGGCCTTCAGGCAGTTGACTTCTACAATCTATTTAGGCTTGTTGTAAAACTTTCAACCATCCTGTGTATATCTGTCACCTGTTCATCAAAAATATTCTTGATTATATTACATTTTCAGCCTATCACCTCTTTTCCCTTTCTCAGAGAGAGAGAGAGAGAGAGAGAGAGAGAGAGAGAGAGAGAGAGAGAGAGAGAGAGAGAGAGAGAGAGAGAGAGTGTGTGTGTGTGTGTGTGTGTGGTGCTGACAGGCACAAAATCAGAAAAAAGAAAGAAAAAAAAGACATTTGTATAAAAGAATAAGCAAGAGGCAACTAAAACTCTAATCTTATTTATATCTAAAAAGATCCCCTGACTACTTATTCATTCACATGTGAACTCTCCTCTATAATTTATTACTCTCCATTTGGTTGGATTTTTATTCAAGTTGCATTAGCACTTATTTTGTGAAAACTAAACTAATGTCATATTTCTATCATCAATCAGGATGGCTCTGTGGAGATTCTTGGTTATTTTGTTTTGTTATAAGGGAAACTTTGGTGCTTCATATTTTTTTATATTACCTGCCATGAGTTTGGTGCCAACTTGAGTTTTCCTGTTCCCTGAAAAATCGTTCCTTTTCGTGTTTGTATTTTGTAAGCTGTTGGCTGGCCTGTCTTGTGACCGAGTCCTACAAGAGGCGGTGATGTGTTACTTTCCTGGAAAAAGACATTTGTCAAAGGATGATGTCTGTGGTGCAATCATTGAGTAGAGGTCCTAGAAAGTCAGCAAAAATATTTTAAAAAATTAGTAGCTAGAAGCATTTTTTTCTAGAAAGTTATTGGACACCAGAATGTTAGAAGTACCAACCCGTTCTTGAGCAGGGTGTTTTATTGTCCTAAATGCCTTTAGAAATGCAATTATCTCATTTGGTCCACATAGTCACCCAGTGAGCCAAATAGAGTACAAGACATCATCTCTGCTTTATGGATGAGAATATGGTGGCTCACTGTCTTGATGGATCTATCCATTTAATGTGGCACACAGGGGCGGGGCCAAAGAGGGAACTACATCTGAATGTTTCTAGCACAGTGTTCTTCCTGCCACTCTTGGCCACCTTGCCTATAACTTGTTCAATAACCATATGGTCTTCTCCTTCTGCTCTATCAAGCAAGAGCAGTGAGCTCAGAGCTGTGAAGAAATTTTAATTATATCTTCTCATTACCCTCAACACTGTTGGTGATACTTTTTAGTGCCAAAAAAAAAAAAAATAATAATCCTTGGATGGATTAAAAACTTTAACCTTCATTTTCTTCAATGGATGTTGGTAGCTTTTATGTTCCTAATAAAAGGGAATTTTTAAATCTATTCTCAGATCCTCTATGTTGTCACTGTTATCTTTGGAAAGTCATTTTATTTTTTGAGTACTTATTCTTAAAACTGAAGAATGAAGGGCATAAACAGATAAGCACAAGGATTCTTCCTAATTTCAACATAGAATAAGGTTTGGAACTGAGTTGTGCTATTTGTAGGGCAGACTGAAGGGCTTCCCTTGGTCATGAGTCTTGTTTAGTATCCAGTAAATGGCCTTTCATCTTTGATTTTCTTGTTAAATGTTGTCAGTGACTCTCAAATCCATGAAACCTGGTCATTCTCTACTTTTTCTTTTTTAAATAAATGAGCCTTCCCAGATACCTGGGAAGCCCTAGATAGAAGGGAATAGTTTAAAGTCTCTTGCTTCTAAAAGGATTATTTTTATCGCTATGGTATGTACTTTTATGTTTATTGAAATATTACCCTTGTACTTCAGATAAGGATCCTAAGACCTATATTGCTACGATCAAGTAGCTCCTGGAGTAAAAATATATAATTTTTATTATAGACTAATTTACCTCTCATCCTAGATGCTACCTCTGAATTTGAAAAGCTTAACAAATGTTTAATGCAATAGCATTTACCTAAAAAGTATTGAAAGAATAATAAAAAAAAAGACTTGTGTTTTAACAAGGGCATGCTTTTAACAAGGGCAAGAGTACATGACACATGCTCATATTAAGCTTTGAGTAAATTTAAAAACTGTATGAAATGTCAGTAGAAAGAATTAAACCACAGAACCAAAGTGTCTAACTAGAAATAAGGAGAGTGCAGAATTTCTGTTTATGATAATACCACCAAACATTCTAAGGGATTGAGGGGGAAAGAAGTTATATTTTCAAACTCCAGTCTAAAAGATAAAAGAAAACTGAAGAGCCTCCAGGAAGAGGATTACAGATACAAGAGGGGAAGTTGAAGGTGTTGTGAATGTATATCCTGGAGAAGTAATAGAGGGATATCATAAATGCCATTAAATGTCTGAAATTGTTCTAGGGAGAGTTAGGCTCAGCCTCTCCTCTAGTTTCATGAGTTCAGCCTAGAATTGAAGAAGATGAAAAGAGACACATTTTACCTCAGCCTAAGAAGGAAGATAGTTTACTGGTCAGATCTGTTAGAAGAATGGATTCCGTAGTGGAACAAGATTAAGCAGAGGCAGACAGAATAATGTATTTCAGATTTTAAATTTCTAATAGCTCTATTTTTAAGAGTAACTGAAACTGGTCACATTAATTGTATACCCATTGTATTCAAACTATTATCACTTCAACATAAAATCAATGTGAAATTATTAATGATTATTTTTTCCTACTAAGTCTTCAAAATCCAGGATGTATTTTATACATACATCTCATTTCTTTTTGAACTGGCAATATTCCAAGTCCTCAATAACCATCTGTGCCTAGTTCCTGCTGTCTAGGACTGTAATTTTAGAATAACCAAGCCTAATACCCAAGCTTGAATTGCTGTAATTTCATAAACTATTCTTGTCTAAATAGCAGAAGGGATACCATTTCCCAAGTGCAGGAGCTTTGGGGTCCTGACACAGATTTAGCCTGATAGGATAGGTGCTTAGCTCTGTGGGCAGTGGTAGAGACAGGAAGACAAATGGGGCACAGTTCACTGCTAAACCACATACCACTGTGTGCGAGTTAAAAAACAAAACCCCCTCCTCACAAATGAAAGAGAAGAAGGAGCCCCTCACCCTTGCCTCACAGCAGGGTAAAGCATGAGTAATGGGGAGAGCTAGATTTCAACCACCCCTGGGGCCCTCTTGAAGCACTTCCTGTGACCCCATAGCCTGTCTGGGCGCCTCTTTCTACAGTGACTGCAAACTCCATCTTCAGCAGCAGCTCTTAAACTTTCATCGGTTACATGTCCTTCAAAAACATTGATGAACACCATGGACCTCGCCAAGGAAAATTGTCAAAGATTCACTCTGTGGCTCTGGTCCATGGACTCTCCTTCAGGGACAGGTTTGAGTCTGTGGATCTGTGATGAAACCTGGCCACATAGCAGTTGCCCAGGTTTCTTATGAAGGCTCTCTTATTTATTTATTTATTTATCTATTTGGGGGTGGGGGGTGCGAGCGACTAGGGACGTAGGAGACGCACACATGTGCTTCTTTCTCCCCTGCCTATAACCAGTTTCATGGATGTCAGTGAAAAGTTATCCATTTATCTTGTTTATTTTGCTCAGTCACTATTTTCTGTCTCAACTGTTTGTGGA
>PVKE010031566.1:0-18958 GCA_004027555.1 Craseonycteris thonglongyai
CACTTTCAATAATTCTAAAAATACCCCTAAATCTAAACTTACCTCAGGCAATCACCAAGCTATTGAGTGTGTCCATAGGTCTCTGTGTCTTTGTTACTTTCAGTTTTATATTCCACCTATAAGAGGTCATATGTTTCCGGATTCTTTCAGTCTGACTTATTTCACTTAATAAGATGGTCTCTAGGCCCATCCATGTTGTCACAAATGACTGTATGGAAAACAAATTTGGTGTATCAAAATCTGTGCCAAATGCCAGAGTAAATATAAGTTTTAGTATCTTGGCTAAACTGTAAACTGATGAGCACAAGAGTCAGAACTACTGAGTGAGAGGGACATTCTGTGCTTGACCACACTGCCGCCTTTCCAATTCCCAAAACACAAACACTTTTCTAAGTTCTTGACATTAGGTTTCTCATCAGTGTGAATTTGCTCATTTTGAACAATATGCAAGACACCAATATAGACCTTCCTATACTTTTACACTAGAAAAATTTCCCACCAGTTTGTAATCTCTGATGTACAATAAATTGGCAGTCATTATGAAAGTTCTTCACGGATCCCTTACATTCAGAGCTCCTTTCTGTTATGAATTCTCTGAAGTAGAGTAAAAGATGCATGTTTTCATGAGTGGGCATTTCTCCATAGCTGTCTGACTCATACCTAAAATTAAAATGTATGCCATGGTTTTACACCTGTAAAATCTGATCCGTCTTCTTTTGAGTTCCTCTACTGGAGAAGAACAGAGAATATAGAGCTTGAAAAGTGTTAGAACCACACAAAAACAGAAGGGCTTCCCCAGGCACACTTCATTTGGCTTACTTATTTGGGAACAAAATTCTGGCTTTTTCCTTCTTCTTCTCTGATCTGTCCTTTGCTAGTTCTTCATCATCTTCCTAACTTCTAGATGTTGTCTAAGGACTTATTCTTGGACTTCTCTCTTCTATCTACACAAATTTCCCTGGTGATTTCATTAAACTCATGGTTTTGAACACCATCTTTTTTGCTAAAGGTTTGCAAATTACATCTCTAGTCTGTACTTGTCCCTTCATTTCCAGACTCCCATATTTCCACTTGGGTGTCTAATAAACCCTCAAATTTAACATGTCCAAAATTGAGCTCCTAGTAAACACACTTTCCAACTTGCTTCTCCCACAGTCTTTCCCATTTAAAAAAAAACAACACTTCATTCTTCTAGCTACTCTAGGCAAAATTCTTCACTTTTCTGCATTTCGTTTCCCATATCCAATCCAATAAGCAAATTCTGTTGGCTCTCCCTTCAAATATATACAGAATCTGGTCAATTCGCAGTCTTTCCATTACTACCAAGTTCTATCATCTTTGTCTAGATCATTGCAATGGCATCCTAATTGGTGTCAGCACTCCCATTCTTACATACCTACTCTCAATATAGAAGCCAAGTGGCTCCCCATTTCACAGAGTAAAAACTAAAGCCTCTGTGATGACGTATAAGACCTTCATGATCTGCTTGCCAGAAAGCTGAGTGACATCAATGCCTACTACTCTCCCCTTGTTCATTCCACTCCAGCCTCACTGGCATCGATGCCATTCCTGGAACACTCTAAGCATATTTCTGCTTTACTAGGTTCCATTCCTCTGGATGGAACCCCTAACCCCCAGGTATCTACATGTCTTTCTTCCATACTTTTATCAGATCTTTACTTAAATGTCACTTAACAGTGAGGCTTCTTTGGTCACCTTAACTAAAAGTATACTTCCTTGACATTTCCTATTTTCATTCTCTATTTTATTTTTTTCTTTGTACTTATCATCATCTAGCCCACTAACTAGTTTACTTATTACTCTTGTTTATTGCCTGTCAATTCTCATTAGGAGGCTCCACAAGGGGAGAGAGTTTTATCTATTTTTCATGTTCTATTATATTATATTATGTTATATTAATATCTCAAGCGCCTAGAACATATGGCACATAGTTATCACACATTAATTATTTGCTGTATAAATAAATGGATTTTTAAAGAATTTAAAAAATCAATAAAAGCCACACAACATAATATACCACATTTAATATCATGTACTAAGAAGTGTCATCAATAATGTACCTTCTAATTACATACAATTTCTAAAGGAAGAGACTTTATCTTACATCTCTTTTCAATCTTAGAGACTGACGTAGAATGTTACATACACAGCAATAAATTAAATATTTGACAGTAGAAAATGTTGTCTAAAGATAAATCACTAGGAGATAAAAATAGAACAACAGAATAATTATCTAATTCAATAGTAGATTGGCATAGGAAAGAATGGCTCTAAAAGTCTTTTCCCTTCTAATATTTATAAGTAATAGCTTTTAGTGCTAATTTAGGACATCCACTCCAAAAATGATCATGGAGTACCTTAAGGCAAGACCAGACTTGTTGTCATGACAGAAAGTGGAGGATTAGCAATAGACACCTCAGCTACCTCACCTTAGTTTGTCTTTGGGACCCGCACTGAATGTTGGAGATACTTAACAATTTAGTATATAGTTCTCTCGTCTATAAAATTATTATACTTCCTCAAAATCAACTGAAGCCTATGGGTCAAAGCTTGTCAAAGGTTCCTAGAGAAGTGACAAAAAGTCATCAATATAACATTAGGAATGACAGCAAAGGTGTTGAAAGAAGGTGATGCTGAGCCAGTCCAATTTACATAAAACTTGTATGTGAAATATAAACAGACTACAATGGTTACACCCATACAGGTTTGCAATATAACTTAGGCCAACACCTACACTGCTTTGAAGCTAAAGAAGGACAGTGGAAATAAGATAAGAGGAAACTCTGAGTTCTTCAAGTATGACTCCTTAGAGAAAAGTGTTTGCTAACAGGACTAATTTCTAGAAAAGCAACAATTGTTAAATGATAAAATGAGAAATAAAAGATTGAAATTCTAAATAAGAATTCTTGAGTTCCATTTAAAATATAAATAAACACAGTGAAAACAAAAAACAAACCCTAATTTCAAAAACACAAGCAAAACCATAGAATTGCCCATATTAACCAATAGACAATAAATGTTCTGTCTTATCTAACTACCAAATGTTCAGGAGTACATCTAGATTTCTTTTCTTTTTTTTTTTTTTTGAGTATGTCTACGTTGATTAAGTAAATAATACAACAATATAAAGCACCTTTTTGCTCTTCAATCCCTTTTCATTATTTTATATAACCTTAATTATGTTCCCATAAAATTGTCTGACCTGTCTAATTATCTAAACATCCACTGGTAAGCATGAAAAACATGAGACGACACATCTGTGGGAAACAAGGAGAGAGCTGCTTTGATCCTGACATTACATACCTTCTTTAGTATATAACAGATAATGTGGGGTTTTTCTTTTTCTGTCACCCACTCCATCCATAGTCCTGCATATAACTTGCATGGGACATATAAAATTGGCTCAGCTAAATTAGCCTGATCTGACATTACATTATCCAAGACAGCATCAGTAGCTGTGTGAACAGGTCACAAAGAACTCAATACTGTTTCCATACAATATTGGCTCCCCAGTGAATCTCAATACTTCAACAAGATCATCTAATGGTCTTTAAAAATTTAAAGCCAAGCAGTAAACTCAGAAACAACACATCATCCAACTCGTTAGGACTGTACAGCAAACTACAAAGCTCAGACAATTTTATCTCTGTAAAACAACTTTGCTGCCACTTGGTTATAAAGAATAGAACTTTCTAATAACCTCTCACTCTCGGTTAACATACGATACTTCAACGAGCTTCCTTAACAGGAAATGCAGGATATTTTGTTTTATTATAGCACTCAAATAACAAGTCCATAAATTACCGGCTAAAAGCTAGAAATTTTTGCTTTTATTAGCTTACCCAGTTTAGCAGCGCCCTCTGGTGGGTATTCAGGAAACTGACCCTCGGAAGGGACACTGACAGTTCTCCTCAGGCATCGTCCTTTGGTGGAATCTGTCTGTTGCTCTTGTCCTTCCACAGGTATCTAATTAACCAAAGGAAAAAGAGATGAAACTTAATAGTGAGTTCGACATAACCACCTTCTAAATGAATAATGTTATTATTTAATAAAGACAGGAGATTGTAATCACTGGGGCAAAGCAGAAGAAATGTAGAAATAAAGTATATGCAATGGTAAGGTATTGCTAACACCTTTTCAAGAAGCTTTTCTTTAAAATGAAAACTGAAAGATCAGGAAAAGTGAGTATGTAAATTAGTTTAGTTGAAGTATGGACAAATCATATCCAGGTGTGTGCCTGCTTTGTGAGCTCGATAAACAAAGCAAAACACCCACACAAGAGATTCTTTTACATCAAAAACAGGTTCACAAGCTCCAATTCTGACAGACATTAAATAAAGTAAATGAAAACAAAAGTCAACTAAGAAGATTTAGCTTCAAAATTCTCTTAAAAGAAGGTTTTATTAGATAAAAGTAGCAAAATCACTCAACATTTCCTCAATTTTAGAATTAAGTGTTTAGATGGTGAGTAAAACACATTTTTAGTGGAAATATATAGAAACATATATAAAATGGCATATTTCCTTCCAAATCTGAGATTCATTTTTAAAATTCTAAAATACATTTTTCTAGTATGATTTCAGAAACATATCAAGTGTTGTTTATATATGTGACATGAGAGCTATAAAAGGTACAAAATTGATCTCTAATGCCAATAATTATTTTAAAACTTACAGGGTATCATTGTAGAGTAACCAAGTGGCCCTCAGATCCTTTCACAATGAGCTTTTATTTATTTATTTTTCACTTTTTTTATTGTTAAATTTACTGGGGTGATATTGGTTAGTAACAATTACATAGGTTCCAGGTGTACAATTCTATATTACATCATCTATGTGTTGCATGGTGGGCTCATTACCCAGTTAGTTCTTCCATCACTGTATATTTGGTGTCCCCTCCTGCCTCTCCTACCTCCCTCCACCAATACCCTCTGGTAACCACTAAACTACTGACTTTGTCCATGAGTTTTTATTTGTTGCTTTCAGTTTTATATTCCACACATGAGGGAAGGCATATGGTTCTGATATTTTCTGTGTGGCTTATTTAGCTTAGCACGATGACCTCAAGGTCCATCCACATTGTTGCAAATGGCACTATTTCATCATTTCTGATCGCTGAATAATATTCCACTGTGTAAATGTACCACAACTTCTTTATCTAGTCATCTATCAAAGGACACTTTGGTTGTTTCCACGACTTGGCCACCATGAACAGTGCTGCGATGAACATCAGGGTACATATATCTTGGCAAACTAAAGTTTTTAAATTTGGGGGGTACCCAGAAGAGGGGTTGCTGGGCTATATGGTAACTATTATTAATTTTTTGAGGAACCTCTATACTGTTTTCCATGATGACTGTACCAATTTACATTCCCACAAGCAAAGTTCTCGTTTGAGGGTTCCTTTTTCTCCACAGCCCCTCCAACACTTATTTTGTCTTATTGATGACAGTCATTTTAACATGTGTAAGGTGATAACTTATTGTGGTTTTGATTTGCATTTCCCTGACAGCTAATGAAATTAAGTATTTTTCCATATAGCTTTTGGTCATTTCTATGTCTTCTTGGGAAAATGTCTGTTAAGATCTTCTATTTTTCAATTGGGTTGTTTTTTGTTGTTGTTGTAGAGTTGTATAAGATCTTGACATATTTTGGATATTAGTCCCTTATTGGAGACATTATTTGTGAATATTTTCTCCAATTCGGATGGTTGTCTATTTATTTATTTTTCTTTCTTTATTTTCTTGATGGTTTCATTTGCTGTACAGAAGCATTTTAGTTTGATATAGTCCCATTCACTTATTTTTGCTTTTACTTCCCTTGCTTTTAAGGTCAAATTCATGACGTCTTCCCTGAACCCAACCAAGGTCCATAAGTTTAGTACTGAGGTCTTCTTCTATGCAGTTTTTTGTTTTGGGTTTTATGTGGAGGTCTTTGATCCATTTTTGAGTTTATTCTGGTAATTTTGAGTTGATTCGCAATTTAGATTCATTCTTTTGCATGTGGTTTTCTAATTTTCCCATCATCATTTACTGAACAGGCTTTCTTTTCTCCATTGTATATTTTTTGCTCCTTTGTCAAAAATTAGCTGTCTACTTATCAGTGGGTTTATTTCTGGGTTTTTGGTTCTGTTCCATTGGTATTTGTGTCTGTTTTTCTGACAATACCATGCTGTTTTGATTATGGAGGCATTGTAGTATAGACTGAAGTTGGGAAGTGTGATGCCTCCACACCTGTCTGTTTTTCTGACAATACCATGCTGTGTTGATTAAGGAGGCATTGTAGTATAGACTGAAGTTGGGAAGTGTGATGCCTCCACACCACCCCCCACCCCCCAACACCCTGTAGGACTGCTTCTACAATTCTGGGTCTTTTGTGGTTCCATGTAAATCTGATGATTTCTTGGAAGAACGTTTGTGGGATTTTGATGGAAATTGCATTAAATCTGTGTATTACTTTGGATAATATGGCCACTTTAACTATGTTGATTCTCCCAATTCATGAACATGGAATATCTTTCCATTTCTTTATGTCTTCTTCAATTTCTTTTTTTTTTTAAAGATTTATTTTATTGATTTTTGACAGAGAAACAGAGACAGAGAGAGACAGAGAGAAGGGGGAGGGCCCAGAGCAGTCTCCATAGTTGACATTAGTTTTCCATATAGTTTCACTCCATAGGTGGGCACAGGGCTGCGTAGGGCAGGAACTGGGCCGGGAGCCCCCCACATAGGTCCCGGCAAGAACTGAACTGGGGGCACACGCCAGTTCAGCATGTGGGTCCGCATGGGCCGGGACCGGGATTCGATCCTCGGTACCCGGGGCTTCAAAGCGAGCGCTTAACCCACTGAGCCATCCGGCTTTCCCTCAATTTCTTTTAATAGTGTCTTATAGTTTTCCATGTATACGTCCTTCACATCCTTTGTAAAGTTTATTCCTAGGTATTTTATTCTTTTTGTTGCAATAGCAAAATACACTGTTTTTTCTTTTCATTTCTTTTTCTGATGTTTTGTTGTTAGTATATAGAAATGCAATGAATTTTTGTGCACTGATTTTGTATCCTACAACTTCATTGTATTCATTTATTGTTTCTAATAGTTTTTCGTGGAAGCCTTAGGATTTTCTATATAAAGGATCATGTCATCTGCAAAAAGTGACAGTTAACATCTCTCCCAGTTTGGATACTTATTTCTTTCTCTTGTCTGATTGCTCTGTCTAGAGTTTACAGTACTGTTGAATAGCAGTGGTGGCAGGAGACATCCCTGTCTTGTTCCTGACTTTAAATGAAAAAGCTTCAGTTTTTTTTTCCTGTCGAGTATGATATTGGTTGAGGGTTTGTCTTATATGTATGGCCTTTAATATATTGAGATGCTTTCCTTCAATACCGATTTTATTAAGTGATTTGATCACAAATGGATGTTGTATCTTGTCGAATGCTTTTTCTGCATAAATTGATATAATCATATGGTTTTTACCTTTTGTTTTGTTTATGTGGCGTATCACAGTGGTTGCCAACCTATTTGGCAACAGGAACCAGTTGTGTGGAAGACAATTTTTCCATGAGCCAGGGTCGGAGGCAAGGGATAGCTTCAGGATGAGTCAAGCACATTACATTTATTGTGTGCTTTATTTCTATTATTATTACACTGTAATATATAATGAAATAGCTATACAACTCACCATAATGTAGAATCAGCGGGAGCCTTGGGCTTGGGTTTTGATGAGTCTGCGAGCAATGGATTTATTATGGGTCTCTATGCAATGCAACCTCTCTGCTATTGTTTTTTGTTTGTTTGTTTGTTTGTATTGGTTTTGACAGAGAGAGAGAGATACAGAAACAGAGAGAAGGGGGAGGGCCCAGAACAGTCTCCATGGTTGCACATCATTGGTTTTTCCACATAGTTTCATTCCACAGGTGGGCGCAGGGCTGCACAGGGCAGGAACTGGGCCGGGGTCTCACCCCAGTGAGAACTGAACTGGGGGCACTCCCCAGTTCAGCATATGGGTCCACACAGGCCGGGGCCAGGATTCCATCCTTGGTCCCCGGGGCTGCAAAGTGAGCGCTTTACCCACTGAGCCATCCCGGCTTCCCCAATCTCTCTGCTATTGTTAATCTGTATTTGTAGCCACTCCACAGTGCTAGCATCACTGCCTCAACTCCATCTCAGATCACCAGGCATTACATTCTCATAAGAAGCCTCAATTGCATGTGCAGTTCACGACAGGTTTTGCGTGCTTATGAGAATCTAATGCTGCTGCTGATTTAACAAGAGGCAGAGCTCAGGCAGTAATGAGAGTGATGTGGAGTGCCTATTAATACAGATAAAGCTTCACTTGCTCACCCACCATGAATCTCCTGCTGTGTGGCCCACTTCCTAATGGGCCACAGAATGGCATGGTCTGTGGCCTGAGGGTTTGGGGTTGGGGATTCCTGGTGTATCATACTGATCAATTTGTTTATGTTGAACCATCCTTGTGCCCCTGGAATGATCCTACTTGATTGAGACGTAATTTATAATCTTCATAATGCATTGTTGTATTCTATTTACTAGTATTTTGTTTAGAATTTCTACACCTGTGTTCATCAGAGATATTGGTCTATAGTTTTCTTTTTGTGTGTGTTATCCTTACCAAGATAGGTATCAATTTCTTTTTGAATGCCTGGAAAAACTCATTTGTGAGGCTGTCTAGTTCTGAACTTTTGCTTTTGGGGAGGTTTTGGATGATTGTTTCCATTTTCTTACTGTTGATTGTTCTATTTAGATTATCCAGTTCTTGGTTTAATCTAGGTAGATTATGTTTCTAGAAACTTATTCATTTCTCCTCGTTGTTAAATGTGGTGGCATATAGCCCTTCATAGTATTCTTGTATGATTCTTTGTATTTCTGTGGTCTCAGTCATTCTTTCTCCTCTTTCATTTCTAATTTTGGTTGTTTGTCTTTTCTCTTTTCCCCTTGGTAAGGCTAGCCAGGGGTTTGTCAATTTTATTAATTTTTTTTGAAGAACCAGCTCATTGTTGCATTAATTTTTTTCTACTGTGTTTTTTAATTCTTTATTTCATTAAGTTCTGCTCTAATTTTTATTTTCTTCCTTCTGCTGACTTGGGATTTCATGTGTTTTTCTTTTTCTAGTTCTTTAAGATGTGATGAGAAATTGTTTATGATTTTTCTTGTTTCTTGAGATAGGCCTGTAATGATATAAATTTCCCTCATATCACTGCTTTTATTGCATCCCAATAATTTTGATAGGTTGTTTTCATCATCAATTTCCATGTATTTTTAAATCTCTTATTTCTTCTTTGATTCAGTCATTTTTAATAACATGTTTAATCTCCATGTATGTGTGGGTTTTTTTCTGCTTTCTTTTTGCAATTGAGCTCGAAAATTTCAAAGCTTTGTGGTCACAGAATGTGTTTGTAATGATTTCAGTGTCCTTAAATTTGCTAAGGCTAGTTTTTTGATCCAGCATATGGTCTATCCTTGGGAATGTTCCATGTGTACTAGAAAAGAATGTGTAGTCTTGTGTTTTAGGATGAACTGTCCTGTAAATGTCAATTATGTTCAATTGCTGTAATGTATCATTTAAAGTTGATGCTTCCTTGTTTTCTGTTTGGATTATCTGTCCATGGCTGTCAATAGGGTGTTTAGATCTTCTACTATAAATGTGCTTTTGTTGGTTTCTCCCTTTAGTTCTATTTGTAGTTGATTTGCAAATTTTGGTGCTTCTTGATTGGGGCATATATATTAATGTGTCCTGTCCTTTTGTTTTATTGTCCCCTTTATCATTATAAAATTACTACCTTTTCTCCTATTACATTTTTTTTTTTTTAATCCTGAAGTCTGTTTCATCAGATATAAGTATGGCTATGCCTGTTTTTCTCTGGATGCCATTTGCTTGGAGTATTGTTTTCTACCCTTTCACTTTGAGTACCTGTATTTGTCCTTGTGGCTGGGGTGTATCTCTTGGAGGAAGTAAATGGTTGGAATTTGTTTTTTTTATTTAATCCAATCTGCTACTCTGTATCTTTTTTTTTGGTGAGTTCAGTCCATTTGCATTTAGGGTGATGATTGATATATGAGGATTTCCTAAAGCCATTTTATCTTTTGCTTTCTGGTAGTTTGGTGTCTTGACTGCTTCTTTGCTTTTTTCTTTCTGTCAGTTATTTTAGTTTGATGGGTCTTCTATAATTTTTCCCCTCTGTTTTATCTTTTGTTGTTGTTGTTGCTGTTGTGTGTCTCAGTTCTGAATAATTTTTTTGAGGGATTATTACCATGAAGTCTGTGTAAAAGAGGGGAATCTGGGATGGCTCAGTGGTTTGAGTGCTCATCTTGCAGCCCTGGGGTCCGAGGATCGAATCCTGGCCCAGCCCATGTGACCCCACAGGTTGAGCTGGAGTACGCCCCCATGAGCTGGGGCCTGAACTAGGGGCCTTCCATATGGGAAGCTCCCCCCAGCAAGAACAGAACTGGGGGCCACACCCCAGTACAACATATGTGTGCACATGGGCCGGGGCCAGGATTTGATCCTTGGACCCAAGGGCTGCAAAGTGAGTGCTTAACCCACTGAGTCATCCCAGCATCCTCTATTTGGTTCTTTTTAATAGTTTCACTTTCTTTTAAAGTATTCATTTTGCTCCTAGATTTCCTTTCTGAGGTCATTTAACTGTCTCTCTATGCTCAGCTGCCTTTTTCTGATCTCTCCAAGTGTTTCAGAACTGCAATCTAGAATTCTGTGTCATTTAGAGCATATAAATTATTCCCATATATTTAAGATTCTTTTCTGGAGATTTTTCATTTTCTTTCTGTGCAGCATTGTTTCCTAGGGTACTTGTTGCTATTGGTATGTTTCTCTTCCTGGGCATAAGAACTTTTCCCTTGGTAGATATGAAGATGTCTTTCTTTCGCTTTCCAGTGGTGTTGATGCATTGTCTTAAAATATTTTCTCTTGGTTATTCAGTCTTCTCACACTGAAATTTCCTGGAAGGTGGGCTTTTCTTTGACCCAGTTGCCTTGGTCTCAGTGTGCCTCTTCTTTGGGAGGATGTGGTGGACAATGGTGTTCTGTGTCTCTGAGATCCCAGTGCAGGCAGAAGCTGCTGTGCCTGAGCTTCACAGTTTTCCTACATCCCTCTGCAGGTTACAGCAGGAAGGGTGGGGGCAGGGTTTGTTGTGAAAGGTGCAAGTTCATTGGAGGCACGGGGTAATGATGATTTCCAAGCTGCAGCTGACTATAAGCAGGCACTAGGTGAAGTTTGAGGTGGTGAACTTTGGAAGAATGTAGCAGAGGCAGCCAGGCTCTGGGTCTATGATTTCTGTATGGCAATGAGAGCAGTGTGGGTTACAACTGCTATGGGTCCTGATATGGCAGCCCTGAGTGCTGGGCTCAGTCATAACACAAGCCTGTCCCTCCATCAAGAGTACACATGGCCAGGGAGGGCACACACCATCGTTCTGCTTTTCTCTTTTATCCTGAGCCTGCACTTCACCTGGCATTGTGTTTTGCTCCAGTAAGTGTTTCTGTGGCTATTGGCTCTCATTCCCTAACTCACACAGGGCTGCACTGTGGACCAGTTAGCATTGCCGCTCCTGTTGGCTCTCAGTTCCTAATTCATCCAAGGCTGTGTTATACTCTGAATGGGGTCCTAACTTGCCCAGGACCATGTTGTTTTCTGGCTTGGGCCATAACTCATCCAGGGCTGAGCTATGTCCCAACCATGGCATTTCTGTACCTGTTGGCTCTTGGTTACTAACCAGCCCAGGGCCCCACCTCCATACCTCTCCAGCCACACTCCACTTCATGCTCTGTGGCTCCATCTCAGGACTTCCTTCTGCCCTTCTCTCCTGCTTGCCTCCCTTTCTCTGACTCTCAGCTGAAGCTATGTGTTGCTTAGGAATTTCCTTGTTGGATTTTAGTTGTTCAATACGTTTTATTTTCCAGGAGAGATTTCAAGAAGCTCCTCCCAAGCTGCCATCTTGATGATGTCTCACAATGAGATTTTATTAGTAACCTTTATCAAGACTAAGAACAGTATTGGTAACATCTTAAATAGTTTGGCAAAATATGGCATAATTAATCATGGTTTCTAATTTCTTATGGATCCAGTATAGAAATTTCAATAAATTTTAATAATAATGACTAGCACCTATTCCTTACCACATGGAAACCTAAGTGATTTACATATGTGACATCATGAGGGAACCATTATTATTATTCCCATTTTACAAATGAGGAGTAATTTATTTCTACAAATGATTGCAACAGACAGATATTGCATCAACTGATCCACTAAATGAGATACATACAGGCTTCAGTGTACATGCCTTCTGCTTTGCTTTTGTAATCCAACTTCTATGACTTGGGTCAAGGGGATGATATAAGAGAAGCTCTCTCTGTGTTACTAAGAATCTGAAGAGCAAGTTCAAATGTCTTCATAATGGACTTAGAATTTTCACATTCTTTATAGGGCCAAATATTCTACATTTTCTCATTACCATAACTATGGTTACTGCTTGCACATTGAGAAAGCAAAAGGCAGACAATTAAGAAAGGTAAAATTCTAAAAAATAAGGGGAACCCAAATAAAAGTATCAATAAAGATATGGACTCTTCCAAAAGCACTCTGTAATATTAAACTTTACAAATAGTAATCCAAGTCATTCATCCATTTCAGGATGAAAGTTATATTATCTCTATTTAAATAATTAAAAGAATAGCACTGAAGTGTTAAATAACTCCCTCCTAGTAAGAAATGCAAAAATGTATCCTCTACCTGCCTTAAAAATACAAAAGAATGGGGGTAATTTTTGAAAAAAAAGTTTGTATCTTTGAACTAACAGATGAACTTAAATAAACATAACAGTTTTTCTCATAGTTCTAAAAATGCCTGTTATCTGAAATAATGAAGTCCTAAGCCACTAAGAAAAAAGGTAGTTACTTTTCATATTATAGGAAGAAATGACCTATGATCTTTTCAGTGTAAATGTATAAAATGCTATATTCAGGGAAAAGTAAGAAATGGCTTCTTCATTATATACTTTGTATAAGGAGAGAATAAGTAAAATATATTAAACTTCTTATTTGGACCTAAAATTCACTAACAATTATTTTCTCAAAGTTTTAATGTAGACTCTTGATCTCCTACTATTATAACTTAAATATAATCAAAGGTTTTATTCAAAGTATCGCTTTTACAGGTTAAAATATTTTACCTTTGACTTAAAATACGTAAGAGAAGAGTGCTGACTTTCATTTTAAACCTGCATTTCTTATGAATATTTTATTTTTACAATACTATTGATTGCTTCCTACCTATTTTTTAAAAAGATATTGTAGAGTAACCGAGTGGCCCTAAGATCCTTTCACAATGAGATTTTATTTATTTATTTTTCACTTTTTTTATTGTTAAATTTACTGGGGTGATATTGGTTAGTAACAATTACATAGGTTCCAGGTGTACAGTTCTACATTACATCATCTATGTGTTGCATGGTGGGCTCATTACCCAGTTAGTTCTTCCTGGAAAATTAGAGGAATCATATTTCAAGTTTTTTCAGAAGCTGAAGTTCACAAATCTTGTACACAGCCAAAGAGAATCAATTTTAGAAAAGCAATTTTGTCCATTCTGATAGTCCTTTACTAGCTCGCATTTATTGTTTATACCAAATTAGTCTTTAAAACCTGTCTGTATATCTTCCAGGTTCTATAATGTAATAGAAATTTTTAAAAATCTCTTTGGCCTTGTACTGTGTTTCTGAGTTCACTCACCCCAACTCCCCCAGGGGGAGAGGGGTGTGGAGAACAAGCACGTTAATTCATTCATATCAGATGAGGAAAGTGGAATACAGTAAGAAGTAACTGCCTTCTCAGGTATCTAAGATTTGTCAATAACAAAGTTAAACAGGCTCTCTGACTCTTAGTCCTCTTTGTTAGTTCTAAACCTTTCATGACAATGGAAGAGCAACATGTACAAATAAATCAAGTTACTTAGAAAATACACACACATGCATATATTTCATATTTTATACAAAACTGCCTTTCATTTTGTTTAGAATTTCATAGAAATTAATCTCAACTTCAATCTGAGCATATACAGATTAAACAAAATAGTCAAGTTAAGGGAATCAGATTATACTAAAAGATTATAAAAAAAAGAAAGCTCTTCTTAGTTATTTCTTTTCCTAAAGATGTTCAAATCTATTGAATCTTTAAAAAGATAAAGTAGATATATGTGAAGGGGAAGGTATCCCTCCACTTTAACCAGAGTATAATTCTGATTTTATCTCTTGCATAGGGCTTCTGCATAAGTTATTTCCACAAAGAACTCACTCTTCTGCTAAGAGTATTTAAAAACTACTATCTTACAGAGTAAGTGCCAGCTACCTAATATAGTATACCAGGTTTCCCACAATCTGTCCACTAACTGTTCAGCTATAAACTTTACATTGTAAGAACATCAAATTGCTTGCATTTCTTTAATATATTCCATATTTTGTAGATTCAGTGCCTTTGCTTAGTTTCTTTTCTCAAATTAAAATATTTTCCCTCACTTTTCTTTTCTTTTCTATACCTTCCAGGTAAACTATTCATGCTAAGGTTTAGGGCAGACATGACCTCTTCCAGGAATCTCCCCTTTCTACCAGTTCCCTAAAAGAAGGTTAAGATACAACTCCCTGAGGTTCCTCCAAATTACAGACCTTTCTCTGTCACTATACTTACTATACTGAATTATAACTATTCCTTTGTGCAACTAATTCCATGTAAATTAACAGTTTGTATTTTACCAGTCAATCCCCAAACCTTAAAATAACTCCAACCCACAAATAAATTAATGACTATTTAATAGATAGGGATGGTGGCCATTTCAGGGAAAGGAAAACAACAACAACATAACATCAGCCAAAAGTTGGTAAGCATACAACTTTTTTGTTTTGTTTTGGAATAGGGAGTAGAACAATTTAGCTAAAGCCTCTTAAAGGGGAGAAGTGGGCTACAACACCAAAATATATTATGATTGTGTTGGGAAGGCTTTAATATCAAGCCATGAATAATTCATGGCTTTTTGGATCAGAGGAATGGTAGTCTTTTAATTGGTCTGTCTCCTTCCTATCTCGCTTTCTTTCAATTCATCCTACAGATTAATATTCATAACACATAACTTTGATCATATTTCTTCCTTTCTTGACCTTCCTTTGGTAATTACCCATTGCCAATAGTATCTTAACAATACAGACAGTCCTTCAGAATAAATGGATTTCTTTCTTTTATTCTATCCAGCTTACTTGTGCTATTTATCAAATACCACTTAAATTTTTTTTTTACTTATATCCACAACTAAATTTGCTATGGGAGAGAGAGGAAAGAACTGTGTCTTATCCTTTATACCGCCTAACACATAAATGCATACACAGGGAGACATTATGTATCTGCTGAATAACTTGAAAGTGGTTCTGAATGAAATGTTCCATGGGTAGTTTACTCCAGGTTAAGTAGCAGTTGAATTTTAGCTGTTTGCACAAAGCTTACTGGCTATTTTCATTAATATATATGAGTGTAAATACTGCTTTCCAAAAGCAAAAAAAATTTTTTTTTAATTATTTAAAAATTGCATTACTACCTATACATAGGATCCAGCTTTAAAAATTACAAGTATAGAAAGTACAGTCTGAATGAAGAACAATGGAGCCACGTTTACCCTTCCCAATAACTTGTTCTTGCCAAAAGAAACTCACAAATTCACCTTTCTTTTGTATTTTTATGCTGGTTGCATCTCAGAGGGGTTCATGATCGTCTTCTCTACCATTTCTCTCAACTGCTTAACCTCGAGTTTACTTGGTTTTATAGCCTGCAAGCAAAATGGAATTCAAATGGCTTCCTAAACCCTCTTTAAACTGGCTTAGTGCCAAGCCAGCTGGGCCTTTTCTGTCATTCAGGCAGGGAAGTGTATCTCATAACACATAAGCAATGTCTATTTGGCACAATTTGCATGAAGCAATTTACTAAACCAATGAGTCACTTCTCAAGGTGATACTCCTGGCAGACTTCCAGCATTCTGTCCAGATCTTCCCTTCTGCTACATTCCCAAATTGGTAAGTGGTGTATTTCACTTTTCCATGTATATCCCCTCGCAGACATTTTCCCATTTCTGACAGGAAACATGCAGAGTTGAGAGCATTAAAAGATCCCACACACTTACTAGACTAATATAATTCTCCCACATTCCAGCAGTGCCTGGATAAGGATTCAGTTCAGATCCTTAACAAACCCTCTTAATCGATATATTTAACATTGCAGTAAACACCTCCATGATTAGTTGATTAAGGTTTAAAACAGCCTTTTAAGATAATTTTAGCAGTAAATTCCTTAAACTCTTTGTTTCAAGGAATTCTAAAGTTCAATGCAAAATTTCAAGAGTGAGAGTTTTATAATTATGTTAATGCGGAAAAAGGTACAAGAGTGACAGCCTAATAAGGTCCTTCCACAAAGAAAAGAAAAAGGAAAGAAAAAGAAAAGAAAAGAAAGCAAGAAATAGAAAAAGAAAGGAAAAAAAGAATTTCTAATCTTTTCCTGTAACAAAATTAACAGAATTTTAAATTTACCATTCATGTAACAGGCACAGCAATGACTTAACATTTTCTTATCTCAGACTTAATTGAGTTTTTCCAATTTACTAATGGTAGACTTATCTCGGGGCATTAAACTGTTTTTGTAACCTGTTTTATAAATTCATCATCCCTTCATCATCCTTTACCTAGTCTACTACAGTAATTTAACTTGTCTATTCCCTTCTAATACTTTTCACTCAATTTTCCACATGATCAACAGAGCTATTTTTCTAAGAAGCAAATCTGATGATGTCATTGCTCTGTTAAATGCCATTCCATGGGCCAAATCATTTCCAAAATAAAGTCCAAATTCTTTAAGGCATGGCCTTCAAGGCACTTTATTATTTGAATCTTGACAGCTACTTTCCTCTTGCAAACTATATTCCAAGAATTCTTACCATTTTGCAGTTATCCAAAGAGACAGAGATATTTCTTGATTCTGTATCTTTATACATACATGGAATATCCCTCCCTTCTTTTCCTCCAGGTGAGCGTCTATTTGTCTCTAAAGATATGACTCAATCATAAATTTCACTGTAAAACCTTTTTGGGTATTCTTCAATTCATACCATAATCTACTCCAGGCAATATCTCAGTTAATCTTTCCCTGTGGTTATATTATAATCTTAACTTTTGTGGTGAAATCACTTAACACAAAATTAACCATTTGTTTAAGGTAAATAATTCAAAGACAATTAATACATTCACAATGTTGTGCAGCCACCACCTCTATGGAGAGCCAAATGGTTATTTTATTTATTTGGCAGAGGGTGGATTAAATGGTTCTTATTTTTTAAAACCAGAACACTAGTAAAATATATCACAATGCTGAAACAGCAGACAGGCTATATTATTGATTCAAGTAAGAAGCTGGTAAAAAGACAAGGTCCTTATCAAAATAGTAAGGTGCCAGAGCTGAAGCAGAAACAATGCATGGTGCCCTGGCCCAGGCAGTCCTGGAACTTCTCCAACTCGCTGGTCACCAGGGCCTGGGCTGCAGCCAGAAGCGCATGGTTGTGCTCAATGCATTGGTGCACCTGCTGCATCGACACTTGGCTGTCCTCACAACAGCTGGCACTGCACCAAAACATGAGGCTCTGCATCTTTCAGATAGTCTCTCTCTCTAGATTCTTTACCATGTAGTCCACCGCCTACTGCACCCAGAGCTGCTGCAGCTCCACCATGGTGACTCTGCACCAACCTTTAATTTACTACAGTGTGTCCCCAATAAAACTGCATCTTTGAAACCACAACATCACAAACATAATAGATACTCAATAAACAAAGATGGCATCACATATTCAATAATGGCAAGCACTGAGTGGAGTATTTTTCTCCTCTATTATTATCTTTTATTATAGTTTTATTCTATCTTTTATTATAGTTTTAGAAAAAAAATATGGAATTAAGTCTCATGTGCTGGAAAGGTTTATCACACAAAAAGAAAAGATAGAAGAGAAGATTCACCTTTCAAACTTATATTAAGGAAATAAATATTAAGGAATCAAAGTTTATTATTTGTCTTTTTCCAAATTTAGTCAACAAATATTTATTGAGAATTTACTTATGTGTTAAGAACTGTTCTAAACACTAAGCATTGAACAAAACAGACAAAATCCCTGCCCTAAAGCTTATATTCCAGTAGGCAAAGAAAGATAATAAACATTGTAAATAAATTATATAGCATTTTAGAAGGTGGTAAATGCAATGGAGAAAAATGTTAGAGCCAAGCAATTCATTAGAAGTTCTAGATAGAGATACTAGAACTTCTAGGTGGTCAGGGTAGGGCTTGGTAAGCAGGTGATATGTAAGCAAAGAATTGAAGGAAATGAGAAAGCGAGTCACGCAGATATCTTAACCCTTTGCCGTTTGCCCTGAGAATACTTGCTGGCAGCACTTGCAGCTATAGCGTTTACCCTGAGATAACTCGTGGATTACAGTCCTAACCTTACCCCCAAATTATTAAATACTTACCATGTACATTACTATTACATTAGGATTTGAGACGAGTTTTGTTTAGAAATAACTCCAAGAACAGTTTTTACATTTTATGTTCACATTAAAAACCAGTCAGATTTGTTTCAGCCTCACAGAGCGTGTTTATGTAAAATTAATGAATGTGGCAAGCAGGCTATACTTTTTTTTTTTTTATTTTTTTTTTTCCTGTGGGAGGAGGTGGGCAATGGTGGAAATTAGGATGGAAAAGGTAAAATGCATCTTACTCCTGTAAGAGTGCCAGCTTGAAAAGGACAGTAGTCAAATTGACTTCATTTTGGCCTAGTCTGAAATTTCTTTGGATTCAACATGAGTATTGAAATAATTGAAAGCAAAAGTGGGAGAG
>PVKE010031567.1:0-18956 GCA_004027555.1 Craseonycteris thonglongyai
AAGAAGATGTGGTACATTTACACAATGGAATACTACTCAGCGATAAGAAATGATGAAATACAGTCATTTCTGGCAACATGGATGGACCTAGAGACCATCTTATTACGTGAAATAAGTCAGAATGAAAGAATCAGGAAAAATATGACCTCACTTATAGGTGGAATATAAAACTGAAAGTTACAAAGACACAGAGACCTATGGACACACAGAGAGGGAGGGGAGGTGGGTGAGGGCACCAGCATTATGGACACACTCAACGGTTTGGTGTTTACCTGGAGAGGAGGGGGGAGGGGGGAGGGAGATTTGTGTGGGGAGGGGGCAGTGGGCACCAGAGATATCGGGTTGGAGGGGGACCTGATTCTGGGAGCTGGGCACATAATGCGATGCATGGGTGATGTGATGTGGAGTTGTCCATTGGGAAACTGTCTGATTGTTACCAACCAATGTCACCCCATTAAATTTAACAATAAAAATAAATTAATTAATTAATTAATAAATATTCTCTCAGGTGTAAATAATACTTGTTGCCTGGGATTGGGCTCTTACTCTTCATAACAAAAAGATTGTCTTGAAAATGTGATTAGAATACAAATGCCTTATGCACTTAGATGTTTTAAATAGCTTACATTCTAAACTTCCTAAGAACTTCCATTACAGGAAAGAAAAATTATTTTTTCTCTATTTCTGGAAAGTAGAAGTAATAAAATACAGAAGCTTAATGATTAAGGCTCTCAATGTCAGACCTTTCTCTAAATTCTCGTGTTGACCTGTAGTCTCTTCTAGACTGTGTCTCTAATTGTTGCACATGTTACTTTCTTCTTCATTGGACACAAGTATCATTTGCTTCTCCCATAGTACCTACCAAGCTCATAAAGGTAGAGCAGTGACCCCATCAAAATGTTTTCATTGACTGAAAATCCTTTTTGTTTAATTAACTCATATAGCACAGAAGACCAGGTAGGTAACTGAATAATGAAGCATGCTGTGTGTGTGACAACATAGAGCTGTGGGGCCTGAGGTTATATTAAAAAATGCATGTCCCACCTAAGGGGACAGCTGGAACTCAGCTCCAGCTTACTCTTGTCGTGTAGCAATGTAGGCCCCGTGTTGCTAGACGTTCCAACTTTTGGAGAAAGAATAGATTTTTAATCTGCACTCTTTCAACTTTTACATGCTATCCACCAATTTAAAAAATTAAAAGTTTATTTCAATGCAGGCCTAGTGTCACACATCTGTGGGCCAGATATAGCGCAGGACCAACAATTTACAATACCTTAGTTAAAGAAAACTCCCTGGAAATCATGACGAGTAATTCAGATTCTCCTTATCTATCTTTTACACCAGACTCACCTTCAAGCAGCTGTGTAATGATGGCCTTTAGGCCAATCCTCTGTCTCTTCCTATTGTCAGTCACAGCTGGATTGGCCATCAGACCAAGACTGGTCCCTGAGTCAGCACAGAATGACACTTTAAATGGCTCATTCACACAGCCCACTGAGCCTTTTGATGGTATTGCACGAAACTGAAATGATTGTAATTGGTAGAAGAGGTGTCCAGGTTAAATGTTGTGACAATCTTTTTAAAGGCCTGGATGATTTCATGATTCTAATGTAGCGCCAACAAAGCCACCTAAAGAAATGACATGGATAATTGAGCATCATGCTTCAGATGTCAACTGACTGTCTGTGATAGGAGAGGTAAGAAGGGTCAGAGGAATGTTCCATTCCCATCTCCATCAGCTCCAAATTAGCTGGTACATAGCACAGAGGCCTGCTTTCCCATGAAACTCAAAAAATACATCCCTGCTAGAGGAAGAATATTTAACCCAACAATAGGTTTGTATTTTCATCAGAATTTATGAACTTTCCTTTCACATAAAACCCTGTCTTCATTCACCACTTGTAGTTAGGTAAGGATCATTATCTTTTCTAAAATAAAACACGCCTAGAGAAAGGGGAAAAAATTGAGAACATAGAAATTTCATTAGGATAATAAACCAACATATGTAGAACCAGATCACAAAAGAAACTTTTTATTTTTTAACCAAATGAATTTTAAGATAAGTGTATTTAACAGCAGATTCCTGACAACAAGAAAAAGAAAAGAGAGGAAAGACTGACGTGCTATATACAAAAAAATAATTAGGGAAGAGTTAAGGAAAAAAAAAACCACAGCAATATTGTAAAAAAAAATTTTTTAATTTATTCAGTAGAGTTGAAAACTATCCTTTTTTTTTTACAGTCATAAGCACTCCTCCATTGGGACAGATAATGTAGTTGCTAATTAAAAGAAAAGTTGTTCTTTATAAACAAGTTTGTAAATTTACCAGAAATAAAATTTCAGCTCCATGAAGTATTACAGGTACCCCTAAAGCTGATTGACAATGTAAGACAGCATCTGCTGATGTCTGCTACACAACACTTACCTGCTGACTACAGCAGTCCAAGACTCGGCAAGGGAGTCTAATAGCTGTTCCTCTATACTTTTTATATTTCTTCTTTGTAACACTTTTAATTTATCATGAGTATTATCTATTTTATAAATCACTTTAAAATTTCTTTTGGAACAAAATCCATATTAATTCAGTCAACCATAAAGAGTAATATGTGCTTTCAGTATAGACCTTTGAATTAATTTTATCTACGTGGAAGAAAGATGCAGAATAAACTAATAAGTCATCAAAAAATAAAAATAAAGTGAAACACAACTGAAATTCCCTGAAGATGGATCCTGCGACATCAGAATCTTTCTATCCCCAGCTCCTGGTACAATGCCAGGAGACTTGACAGACTCAATAAATATTTACTGAATTAATTAATGATGGAATCATTGAACTCAATCCATGCCTCAAATGGTCTTGCTTTACAATAATGCTGGAGGAAGGGGATTTAAAAAATTTTTTAAAGATGACAAAGATCAGCATCTTTAAACACAATATGTAGTTTTTAAAATACTTAAAAGAATTGTGTGGTAATTTATCTAATCCACCCTGTCAGGAAGAATTTGAGGGGGCAATCCTACCTCCCTGCTAAATTTTACCTTGTGCTAATCTGAGGTGGCTCCAGAAGTGAAGCTAAAACAATTAATTGCACTATTAAGTAAACACTTTATATTCTCTTGAAAATCTTTAACAAGAACCTTGGTGTCAGAGAGGAAAAGATGCTGAGATATCAGAACCATGAAAGAGACATTAAATTTTGCGTTGCCTGCAGCCCTGCGGATTCTAGTGTTTGGTCCCAGCCTTGCCAAATTCACAGTTCTTTTAACACGACACTGAGCTTGACAGAGAAATTGCAGGTACTTGAGTAGTATCTGCATTGCAACAGATGTCAGCATCACGTTTAAGAGGAAATTGAATTACCGGTATGGATGGACAGAGCTTGGGAGTTGAGAGCATCTGTTATAGGAATTTGGATTTGAGAGAATACGTTTGAAAAAATAAGTCTCCTCAACTTCCGGATGAACTAAAATTACATATGATTCTCACTGCTGTGTTCTCTCTCTCTCTCTCCCTCCCTCCCCTCTCTCCCTCATTCCCTCACTCCCTCCTTCCCTCTGTCTTTTAGAAAGAGAGATTAAAGGTTTTTCACACTGTCAAGGTGAAGAAAATTACAAGAAAACATTTCAGAGAATACGTGTGGGTTTTATCAGTGGAATACCAATTAGAAACGTTAGAATAGTCTAAAGATTCTTTTCAAGTAATCCTAATAACCTTGCCTTAATAAAAATGCACTGTGCTGTCTGGGGATTTTTAGAGGTGACCTATCATGCTTGGCCAGCATAAAATACCTAGAACTTGCATGTGACCTTTTTTTGTTGCCATTGTTTGTTTTGTTTTTGGTTAATGTGAGAAGGGATCATTCAGTTCAGGTAGTGATGATCATTTCATTCAACAAAGAAGTCACTCTTTGAGCAAAGAATTCTCAGAGGATAGTTTATGGCTCTAAGTAAAAATCATGGCCGATAAAATTGACTCAAGCTGCACACAGAACGCAGCTTGCTCCTTCTCAATCACATTCGGACAATGGCTCAACTCTCACCTGACAGAACCTGTCACAGTTAAGAGGACTGCAGGCTGCGAAGGAAATGGCTGAAGGCACACTCACTTTCACACTGGCCTACACAGCCACTCCAGGCTCTCACACCCTTCAGTTATCCTCATGTTCACCTCCGATTGCAAAAGATGGGTGATTTATAGATTCTAATCAGAGGGACAGCAGTAATCTGTGACCTCTTGGTATCACCCTGGAGACCAGCTCTTGCCTAGACTAGGATAACTATGCTTAATGGCACTAAAGCTTGTGCTAACACTTTAGTCTAGCCTGCCCCACCCCCCACCATGAACTTCAGTTAACCCCTTCATGCCCTCTAACAATTAGTTGAGAAAGGAGGTCCTTCTATGTTGCCCTCAGCACAGTTCCCACACCAGTTAGTGCTGATTCAAGCTGTCCACCCATCAAAAGTGGGTGAAGGGAAAGGAGAAGAAAGTGGAATGCTTTGCTTGAAACCGAAAGCAATTAAGCAAAAATAAATCCGCACCAAGGAGGCAGGATAGCTGCAGGACCAAGGGTAGCTGCTTAAATATGGCTGTGCAAAGAGCTTTTTAACTGACCTAATGGAGATCATTGGGACTTAAAGCTGAGATCAATTATCTATAAAAATAAAATGTATGCTTCCTGTTACAGGGCTCTTGAAGAGCCTCCACCATGACCAACCCTGCCTCCTATTCAGTGACTGTCCACCTAGGAGAGGCATGTCGTGTATGAATGAGCTGGGAATCAGGACTCTTGTGGGTGTATCATGATGAATGTGATGGTCTGGGCACATCTCGGTAAAGCAGGGAGTATGACACAAGCACATCTGGAGTCGGTGTTATTTCATCTCTATTGTAATAGCTGACTTCCCCATTCTGAAGCTGATAAAGAACTTCAGCGTAGAACAATGAAACAAGGATCACTCAACTTTGCTGGCTTCCAAGCACTCACTGTTTGTTACCTTGGGGAAATTTATATCCTCTTCCACTGAAAACACTGCTCAAGTGACAATCATAAGTCAGTGCTCAGAAGATGTTCCAAAGGTGGGCACTCTTACTGATATTTCTTTAACCTACGGCTTGGGTCAAACCTATACTGCAGAAATTTCCCCTCATGCCATGTGCTCAGGGCATCAGTTCACCAAGGGAAAAAAAAATCCATTCTCTTTTTCAAACTTCACAACACATTTTTTAAAAATTTCCATTAACCCTATTGATCCATCTCCTCACTTCCTTGCACTGTCCTGAGATCATCATTTTTATTTTATTTTATTTATTTTGTAAGTTACTTGGTTTTTTTTAACTTTTTTATTAGGATAGCCTGAAGACGTCTCTGCTAAAATGTTTCTAACAGCTATTGCCAGGTAGAATCCCTTTCTCTTCACCAGCTCTTTCTTTAAAAAAAAAAAAAAGATTTATTTTATTGTTTTTGACAGAGACAGAGAGAGACAGAGACAGACAGAGACAGAGACAGAGAGAAGGGGGAGAGCCCCAAGCAGTCTCCACAGTTGTATGTCATCAGTTTTTGACATGGTTTCGTTCCACACAGGTGGGCGGGGCCGTGCAAGGCGGGAACTGGGCTGGGGCCTCCCACCTCCCACATGAGAAGTGCACCCCAGTTCAGCATATGGGTCCACACAGGCTGGGGCTGGGATTCAATCCTCAGGGCTGCAAAGCGAGTGTTTAATGTGCTGAGCCATCCCAGCCTCCCCACCATCTCTTTTATGAATGATATTATCTCTTAGGAATATCTGTACCCTCTTTACATATAAACCCCTCATTTTATGCCTCTTGTTCTCAGTGTTTACAATTTAACTTCATAATCTTTGAACAAAGCTTGATAAACTAAAGAAATACACTGTATGACTCAGGGCCTCTGTTCATCATGGAAATAGAATTTTTTATATGGATCCAATGTGATTTTATTAAAACATCCAACTTTCAACATGTAAAGTAAAATTTCATCTAACTACTCCTCCCTGTGCAATAATTTTACATAAATGAATTTAACACTTGTTTGTACGGATGACACCAAGGGTGGTTATTCTACCACAACAAAAGTGGCTCAATAATAGAAGACATTACCTGACAACCTGAGGCTCCTCCCAAATTTCACTCCCCTTGGACACAGCTAGTGAGCTCCTACTATGTCCACAGTATGAGACAAGATGCCAAAGGGTGAAAAAGAAGCTTGAAGACAATCCCTTCCCTCCTAGTTGTTCTCTTCTAGGAGTAAAAGCAAACCCATAGGAATAATATTAGACAGTAGAACCAAGCCCTGAAGGAATAGTGACAAGGCTACGTGCGAGAAGGGCAAGTGGGAGCCAAGCCCTGAGTAATCAGACTCTATAGCAGAATACGAGTGTCCAGTTGCCTTTGCTTTAAATCCTGATCCAAGAACTAGTAGCTCTTGGAGTCCCTTCTCCTGGTCTGCACAGAGAACAGATGACCTGATGGTTGGGCCCCATCCATTGCAACTTACTAAGATTTCTATCTGAGGAAATGCAGGTGACAGAACTTCTCCAGGTCACCTCTACAAAATACAAATGGAGTAGGTCAGCCTTGAAAACAGTCCACTAGTCTCGGATTCACAAGTGAAAAGCCCGAGGGTAATGAAGCCATTGGCCAAGTTCTGAGAGTGGGTAAGCAGAGGGGCAGTGGGCAGACTGTGCTGCTTCTTATTTCCTCTCACTCTCCACTGCCGTTGGACCCCAGCTGTAGGGTCAGGAAGGGACATGAAAACCTGACGAGGCCATCGTGACCATGCCAAGAGGCCTCTGATCCCCTTCAGTCACTCTTCAGACATAGCAGCCCCTCCCACAGCATTTCCAACAATCCACTTCCGATTACCTTTTTATGACTTTACAACACAGTTTTTTCCTCGAATTTTATGGCATTTCATTAAAGCCGCCAGAAGGTGATACTGCCCCTTTTCTAGGAGTGAAATAAATTCAAGTTTTATCGCTTCTGGAAATGCCCAAGCAGCTGTCAGGACACTTGATAGATTTTCTCAATTACAGGACTTGTGGAGCATTTTATACTTACATCTGCACCAAAGCCCGATATAGTAGATGCTCGTCTTGCCTCCCTCTCTTTTATCTTGTGCATCTTCTCCCTTTTAATGACCAATTTGTTACTTTTTCCCTTTTATTTCACCTTACTTCTTTTTTTTCCTGCATTCCTTTTTTTCTTTTTTGCTGTTTGGTTTAGAGAATGATACATGTCTCGTAGAAGCTTACATTGTTTGGAGAAGAAAAAGGAAGGTTAAAAAAAACCTAACCATGATCTATAGGAGAAAAAAAGAAGTAGATTAAAATTTAAAAGCAAATCAATTTTCCATGGGGGAACTTAAAGCTAATATAAGGTACACTTTGCACATGCAGTATTTATTAATGTGACAAGACATATGTTGAGGTTTTTCCTAATGGGATAGAGGCTTTGGATTGCGTGACTTTTTACACTAATAAGGTTGTTCATTGGTGTTTTTCTTCATTATCAACACAGAGACTATCAGCTTTCAGTGATAACTGTGTGGACAACTCAAAACTGCAGAACCATGGTCCCAAAGATGCTAAATAAATAAAAAAGGCTGATGTGTAACATGGACCATGCCATTGGAATATACAGACAGACTGAGTATGGCAAGGAAATTTATTTCACAGACTTTGAATGTGTCATCTTGTGGACAGAGAAGAAGCTTCAGAAAGCACACAGGATGATCAAAATGTCTGTTTTTCTAAGAATGCTTTCACTTAAATAACATTGTAAAACATTTGGATACTTTTCAAGCATTATGGAATATAACTTCCCTAGGAATCCTGGAGGGTAGGCAAAATGAGTGTTATTGTACCCATACTAGAGATGGGAAAACTGAGGCTTACCATGCTTTGCCCAAGGTCAACAGCAGAGTCTTAACTCCAATGCAACTCCTCTAATCCCACTGCTTTTCCTCTTTGGTTCGCCACCCACAATACCTGACATTTTCAACAAGAAACAGTTAATTCCTCAGTTTCTGTATAGAATACCCTAGTAATACCTTATAAGTATATGTATCTTTAAACTCTTTAAAATGTGTTCACCTCAGTCTCTCTGAATTTCCCCTCAGACATTTTTATTTCATTTATCCCATTTAATCTTTTGTAGCCCAAATCACACTCTGAAATAACATTCCTTATTACTTTACTCACCCATTTATTTTTGTTTTGGTTGCCAAGTGCTGTGTAACAAACTACCCCAAAACTTAGTGATTTAAACAAAAAAATTATGATTTCTCACAAGGGTATGATTGTTCAGGCCCAGTTGGGTGGTTTTTCTGCCCAACATGATGTAGTTGAGGTCACTTATGTGGTTTTGTTGAGCTGGGAGCTTGGCTGGGACTGAAACTTCGAAGACGGACTCATTCTCCAGGCACTTCCTCCATGTGGCCTTTCAATATTCAGCCATTAAGTCCAAGCTTCTTCACAACACATCAGCTGACTTCCAGAAAGGGACATATCAAGAACAAAGACCCACCTTGTAAGCACTTCTTAAAGTTTCTGCTTGCATAAAGCCAGTCACATGGTCAAATCCAAAAATAATGTGAGAGAGGACTGATTACCCAAGGATTTTATTGTCACGTGGTGGGAATCATCAGAGATCAACATTGTTACAGTGTATGCCAGTATTTGGAGAAAAACATGACTGGAGTGTCAATTCTATGAGGGAGGAAACTTTGTCTTGCTTATTGCTATAACCCTAGCATTAGAACAGTTCCTGGCAAATAACTGAAGCTCAATAAATATAAATGTTTGTTAAATACATGAATCAGTGAATGAATTCACTATATGAATTATGAGAAATTTTTATTAACTTCACCTCCTTTTATTAATATAAACTTTTATTAAAGTCTAACCCAAGCTTGTCCAACCACGGCCCAGAGGCTACATGCAGCCTAGGACTGTTTGATTGCAGCCTAACAAATTCATAAACTTTCTTAAACTATTATAAGATTTTTTTTTTGCAACTTTTTTTTTAGTGTATCAGCTATTGTTAATGTTAGTGTAGTTTATGGGTGGCCCAAGAAAATTCTTCTTCTTCCAATGTGGCCCAGGGAAGCCAAAAGGTTGGACACCCCTGGTCTAACCCCTATGCCCCCCACCAGTCAGTACCCCTCTTAAAAGAGTAATTATCCTGACTTCTAACTCTATTTACTAGTTTCACTTGTTTCTGAAATTTTATATAAATGGAATCATACAGTACATACCCTTTTGTGTCTGGCTTCTTTCTTTACCAGTTATGTTTGTGAGATGAATCTGTGATGCTATGTGAAGTTGTAGTTATTCATTCTCATTGTTGTATAGTATTCTATAGTATGAATACTCCATTATGTATTTATGCATCCTACTGCTGATAAGCATATGAGTTATTTCCAAGTTGGAGCTATTATGAAAAGCGTTATTATGAATATTTATGTTCATGATTTTTGATGGAAGTATACATTTCTCTTGGGTCTATCATCTATAAGTAGAATGGCTAAATCATAGGATATACACCTACTCAGCTTTAGAAGATACTCCCAATTTGGTTGTAACGTACACTCTGGCAACATGTGCATGTTCAAGTAGTTTCACATCCTCACCAACACTTCAAGGTGTGTCTTCTTCATTTTAGCTTTCTGCGGGTGGGTAGAGGTATCATATTATGCTTTTAATTTGCTTATACCTGACAATTAACAAAGGCAGGGTTCTGGGCATTATGAAGTAGATATGTCTTTGAAAAGACATTATTTTCAGCCGCACAGGTAAGCACCTTCTAATTTGTATGTCCTCTTTTGTGAAGTGCCTGCCCTTTTAAAAGTCTATTGGGTGGTCTGTCTTTTTTTCACTGACTTCTTCATTATTCTAAATACGACTCCTTTGTCAGAGATGGACAAGTCTCATTCCTCTCTCACTCTGTGGCTTGCCTTTCCACTCCTTAATAGTATCTAGTTCTTACTTTAATGTAGTCCAATTTATCTCACTTTTTAATAGATTAATAAATAGGTTCAAAGAATCCAAATGACTTTTCCAGGATGTGTATCTAATTAGAAGGAAGTGTTTTCTACTCAACCTTGTATCCATGTTACCAAAGTTCATTAATGGATGAATAGGGATTTTTAGTGCTATAAAACCACAGTGCATTTCTAAATGTTTCCTCTAGCATTTAGAGATTTTCATGCTTTAAGATTACAAAATAACAAAATTTTAAATTACATTTTTAAAATTTGTTTTCTCAAAATTCCAGCTGACTTTTTTGCAAAAGTTGACAAGCTGGTCCTAAAATTCATATGGGCATTCAAGGGACCTAAAATAGCCAAAACAATCTTAATAAAGAAAAACAAAGTAAAGGAATCCACACTTCCTGATTTTAAAACTTACCCCAAAGCTATAGTAAATAAGATAATGTGGTATTGGCAGAAGGATAGATCAATGAGCAATATACCAATAGAATAAATTTTAGAGTCCAGAAAAAACCTACATATCTTAGTTAATTAAAATTCAACAAGGGTGCTATAAGACCATTCAATGGGGAAAAAATCGTCTTTTTAAAACATGGTGCTAGCGCTGAACTTGGCTTGCCCTGTACCTCAGCCCAGCACTAGTGGCAGCTGGCCTATGTTCACAGCACAGCCTCTCCCAGGCACCTTCAAGCCCGATATAGGCAGCTATCAACCACAGTTTACTTTGTAGCTTCTACCAGGTGGCCTGGGCCAGACAGGCAGGGACTGACTTAGGGCTTCACTGGATCCCCTCCCAAAGGCCCCAAAACCAACACATTCTGTGCCTGGCTTTAGACTATTCCAAGGCACCACCCAGTTAGCTACATAAACAACACACCCAAAGGGTGGACTGACCCAACAGACACCAGAACCCTACTAAAGTGAATTCTTCTCCATGGGCTCAGCCCCCCAGCACAATAGGTCATTCACCATAATTATGGTCAGTCCCCACAGCCAGTCAGTTGGAGGGTCAATCCCATCCACTGATGTACCAAAAGCAATCAAGTTTAAATATAATACAACAGGAGGGCACACACAGCCCACACAAAGGACACCCCTGCAGCACCCAGTTCAGGTGATCAGGGAGTCTGCACTACTGGGTCCACAGGATACCTACTGCATAAGGCCACTTTGCCAAGATTGGGAAACCTAACAGATCTACCCAATATATAGCAACAAACATAGGGAGGCAGCCAGAACACGGAGTTAAAAGAACATGTTCCATATGAAGAACAGGACAAAACTTTAGGACAAATTGGATTTAGAAAAAGAAACAAACAAAATGAAGACAAGCAATCTACCAGATACAAAGTTCAAAACACTGGTTATATGGATGCTCAAGGATCTCAATGAGAACTTCAACGAAGAGATAGTAAACATAAAAAAAGACATAGAAACAATAAAAAGGACCAGTTGGCAATGAAGAAAATAACTGAAATAAACTACATTAGAGATCATTGGCAGTAGATTAGATAAAGCAGAGGATGAAATTAGAGATTTGGAAAACAAGGTAGAGCAAAACACCCAGTCAGTACAGGAAAAATAAAAAAACAAGAGAGAGAGAATAAAAAATATGTGAGGAGATATTAAGATGCCTCTGGAACAACATGAAGCATAACAACATTTGCATCATAGGGGTACCAGAAGAACAGAGAGAGCAAGAGATTGAAAATCAGAAGAAATAATGACTGAAAACATCCATAACCTGGCAAAGGAAATAGATATACAAGTCCTGAAAGCACAGGGAGTCCCAAACAAGATGAACCTAAAGAGGCCTACACCAAGACGCATCATAAATGCCAAAGGTTAAAGACAGAGAGAATCTTAAAAGCAGCAAGTAGTAACTTATAAGGGAGCACCCATACAACTGTCAGCTGATTTCTCAACAGAAATTTTGCAATCCAGAGGGGATTAGCACAAAATATTCAAAGTGATGAAAAGCAAGGTCCTACAACCAAGATTACTCTTACCCAGCAAAGCTATCATTAGAATCAAAGGAGAGATCAAGAGATTTCCAGACAAGAAAAAGCTAAGGCAGTTATTACCACTAAAGCAGTATTATAAAAAATGTTAAAGGGACTTCTTCAAGAAGAAAAGAGAAGATAAAAATGTAAAATAAAATGGCAATAACTACATACCTGTCAATAGTTACTTTAAATAAAATTGGATTAAACACTCCTATCAAAAGACACAGAGTGTCTGAATGGATAAGAAAATAAGACCTAAGTGTCCATTGATAGACAACTAGATAAAGAAAATGTGATGTGTGTGTGTGTGTTTATAAAATTAAATATTACTTAGCCTTAAAAAAAGAAAGAAATCTTACCATTTGTAATAACATGGATAGACCTAGAGGGTATTAATCTAAGTGAAATAAGTCAGAGAAAAAGAAGTACCATGATTTCACTTATATGTGGAATCTGAAAAACAAAATAAATGAACAAACAAAACAGGAACAAACTCCATAGATACAAGAACAAACTGATGATTGGCAGGTGGGGGATGTGTGGAAGGGCTGGGTGGAAAAGGTGAAGGAATTAAGAAGCACAAATTGGCAGTTATAAAATAGTCATGGGGATGTAAAGTACAACATAGGGAGTATAGTCAATAACATGGTAATAACTTACATATACTGCCAGGTGGGTACTAAATTTATTGGGGAGATCACTTAGTAAGTTATATAAATGTCTAACCACTATGCTGTACATCTGAAACTAATGTAATATTGAATGTCAACTGTAATTGAAATTTTTTTTTATTTTAATTATCTTGAGATAAAGGTATTTTACATTCAGACTCTTGAAATGCCTAACCACAAAAAATAGAAATATAATTTTTAAAATGGTGCTAGGGCATTAAAAATCATTGAATTGTAAAATTTAAATATGGAAAGATGAACAAACAAATTCTTATTGTTCTACAATAAACCACCTTTAAGTCACATTTTATTCATTAAAAATTTATAATAAATTTAGCATGATATTATCTGGCAGAAAATTAATCACATAAATGAATAGTGTAAACATAAAATTTTACAGAAAATAAGAAAACTCATTGTATTTTTTTAAATGATACTCTTGTTTACCTCTAAAGCTTTGCTTACCAGGTTGCATAATAACTGTCTATCTTTGAGTGTCTTTTCCTAGAAAAAATCCTGTCATAAAGAGCTTAGAGCTCCCTCATTTTTATATTTTCAGCACCTAGTGCAGTGCCTAGAAAATAGCGTGAATTCATTCAATAAATATTTACTGAAGACTTGCTGCTTCAAAGTACCATATTGAATACTTTTTAATCCATTTACCTAAAAGCAACTATTATGCACATCAGAAATTATTCTGTTTGATTTGCTTCTTAAAAATATCATGAAGAAATTTTTTCTAACTTTCTTTGTTATACATTTGTGTAAGTTATTAAACTTCCCATCCTCACTTATTTGAAAAATGTGGTATAATTCAAACTTTTCACTAATTCAGTCCTTTTCAAAAATTAATTTGAACTAGTGAAGTTTCACTGTGCTCAGTATTTGTGTTTCAATTTTGTTTTTAAATATGCATATTTTTTCTTTCTTTCTCTTTCTTTCTTTCATTAATTGTTAAATTTATTGGGGTGACATTGGTTGTTAAAAATTACAGAGGTTCCAGGTGTACAATTCTACATTACATCATCAGTTCTCCTTCTGTCACCATATATTTGATGCCCCCTCCCCCTCCCCCACCCTCCTCCACCCTTACCCTCAGGTAAACACTAAACTATTGACTGTGTCTGTAAGTTTTTGTTTCTTTGTTTCTTTCAGTTTTATATTCCACATATAAATGAAGTCATATGGTCCTTGATTTTTTTTTCAGTCTGACTTATTTCACTTAACATGATGATCTCAAGGTTCATCCATGTTATTGCAAATGGCAGTATATCATCTTTTCTTATTACTGAGTAATATTCCATTGTATAAATGTACCACATCTTTGCATATTTTTCGATCAAACTTTTCATCCCTCATAAATTCACCACTGAGTTGGTCATCATGATCCAAGAAAGTTTATGAGTTGGAAATAAATGTAAAGAAGCTATTGGTTATATTTGCTTCAGAACTAATGTTAGCACTGATTTGGGGTGGAGGGTACACAGGTGTTTGTTAAAAAAATTTTTTTCTTCTTTTCCTACACATTTATTACATTTTTCAAAGTTTAAAAAAAAACACAAAAAAAAAACCACAAAAAAGGAGGAAGAAACAATAGGAAGCTTCCTTGAAGGGCGTTGAGTGAGAGGTTGTTCTGGACCTGACAGTTAATGTGATCTAGTAGTAGACAGGAAAGGCAAGGACAAGGAGGTCAAATGTACAGAAAGGAAGTTGGTGAAATATGTGGATGAGAGTCTGGAGCTCCAAAGGGCAACACTGGACTCACCCTTTATCTCCATGTCATAGAGCATTGATGGTATTTTTCATTTCTGGATCAGTGTGTTTTGTTTCTTTTGTTTTGTTTTTATGGTTGATTGGCTTTTATATCTCTTAAATACCTCAAAATCACCCTTCAATACAGTCTTAAATACATTCTCTTTGAAAAGATAGACATGTTTATAAATGATGAGCTTTCTATATCAAACCAGATTCCAGTTCTTCCATAGCCTTATTTGTATTTGTGTCTTACTAAACTTCACTGACAATGGTTCCTAAATTGTTTAGGGTATTACAAGAAAAATAATAAAGATAGATGGATAGATAGAAATGTTTATAATACCCAGAGCAACAACAAGCAAGGAGAGAGAAAAAAGGTCTTTTCAAATGGCAATTAGCTTTTCTCTGCACATGAGATTATATTACCCTTGTCTTGGCAGGCAAAGTTTGCCCTTCTTCATAAATTTTATCCTGCCCACAAACCAATCTAATTAGAGTAAATAATTTTCTCAATTCACAATTCTGCTTTTCTCCAACCCACCCATTATTTTCTATATTTTTGAAATAAGCTACTATAAAATTGCATGTTTTATTACCACTTGAACATCTCTCTGAAAATGATGCATCCCTAAGTCAATTCCTTGCCACCCTGCATCAAGGGTGCTATAGTCCTCAGTCTTTCACGCCATAAAAAATTCTCGATTCAATAAAGAGTAGTTAATTTTTGATCAGGGAAGTGGGGGTTGTAATATTTTTACAACACTGGCAATATTACAAAAGTGGAGAAGCAATATTTTATTTGTCAGTGTGGGATGGTAGAAAAGCATCAGATTGAGAATTGGAGGCGCTAAAGCCTTAGTACTATGCAACCTTGGGCAAACTTCATCTTTCTGAGCTTTGGGTTCATCATCTATAAAAATATCATCTGTCTTCTAAGATTGTTTGGGGGCTCAAACAAAAAATATATATATTTTAAATTTTTAAAGAGCCATATAAACGTGGGACGTTTTTATTGTTATTTAAGAAAACAAAACAAAAAAAACCCACAACTTTTTAAAGGCCCGGCTTCCACTCACTGGCTGAAGAAATTGAAACTACAACAAGTAAATATGCCCACATATTTACTATCTGTCCCCAAATAAATCCTCTTGCTATCTCCTTGTGTGGGTTGGTTGGTTGTTTGTTTGTTTTGGGGGTTGTTTTGTTTTGTTGTTTTGCTGAGTTATCAGTTTTGTGTCTTTCTTTAATAAGAAGTGAAAATTTTCTTAGGCAGAAATTCATCTCAATACATGCTATCATTCCATCATTTCACTGCACTAAAGGAGACAGCCCACAGAACCTTAAACCTTTTTTAAAGACCCCGGTGATATATGAACATTCATTTCGAAGCGCTCCCACTAGAGTCATTCTAATCCAGGGAGCTCTAGGGACTGTTTGAACGCAGTCTATATGAAGTCATTTCTCAGGCACTTCTTCTCACTGTCATGTAGCCAACAGGCTGAATCAACCACATGCAGTAATGAAAACATCCTGTATTTATAGGAGCATTTCTCCAAGGGACATCCTTCAGCAGGAATGCCTGAAAGAGTGCTAAGAATTGAAGGACATATTTCAGACATGTCTCTGAACCCCTATAAAAGTGGTCAGGATACCAAATCGTGCCTTTCCTCGCCTTGTGCTGTAAAATGAAATGGGAGAGCTGTTTGACTTTATGGCTCTCCATGTCGTTGTGTCTCTTTGCTATTACACGGATGTTAAATAAATAAATAAATAAATATAAGCTATATTAAGCATTATACCATGTCACCACCTCACCAAGCAGCTTCATAACTTCAACCATGAATTTTGTTTTATCTTAAGGAATTTTTTTAAACAGCAGCCTGTACAAAATAATCTACAGGCGTATAATTTTTAGATTTTTTTTCCCCTCCAGACAAAGCTCTTGGCATCTAGAAATACGGGAAGAAGGAAAAAAAGAGATGTGGAGGATTTGTAGCAAACCAAAGTTTATACTTTCTCTTCTTTAAAGTGAAAAGGCGTTGGTCTAGATTTGCTTTGAGATCCTTGTATTGCTTAAATTCTTGAAATACATAAACAAAAAGCAAACTTAGCAGTAAATGATTTTATAATAAAAGATAAAATAGACATTTTCAAAAGCTTTCCAATGGGTAGCCTTTATCTGAAGTGCCCTAGAGCAGAAAGGTTAGCAGGATTTCTGGGACAAGTGGTTGTTGATCATTTCCTTGGTCACAATGGGAGAAAACAAGGGACTGCCCCAGAGGAAGGTGCTCACACACCAGTGACTCTGTAATGGGGGCCTCCACTTCAGAAAGGCAGACAAGATAACAAACCTCACTTGGAGATGAATGGAGGTAAACCCAATCCATTGATCAGAGATCTTTGTCCAAGGCTTAGTATGAACCAAATAGTGTGATTTTCAACCATCCTCTTTGCTGTCCTAGTGAGATTTGGAGATTTGTTTACAACTCTAGATTTATTTGCTCAAAATACAAGTTTAAAGAGGTAAAGCAAGTAGAGGCAAAAAGTGTTCCTTGATCACTAGCTAACATAAAGATTGAATATAACACTAGGTCTTGAGCATCTACTCTGTGGCAAGTACTAAAAAGATGTATGTATTGCCTTAGTACAGTGTGGCCAGAAATGGTTCTCTGTTCTTTTCATGCCCTTTGCCCCTCCCCCATCTTCACCACAGGAAGTGACTTCAGCATAGTAACTCAAAGTGATATCACCAGAAGTAGTCAACACAAGCAAAAGGATATTCTACTCTGAAGAATTATGGCATGGGGAACACCTCCATGCATGGAAGACCTTGAGAACACACCATCTTTTCCAATGATCCATTATCATTGCCCTGTAAAGATGGAGACGGGAGCAAGAGTTTTCTAAGCCTTAGCAATCCTAATGCCAGGAAAATAAAGTTAGGATAATGGGGTGGCAGGGGGGGCAGGGGTGGACATGGGAGGGAAGCAGAGGGTGGAGGAGGGGAGGTGGTAGAGGCAAAACAAAAGAAAGAGAGATGGGGGAGTGGTGAGTACGCTTTGATACCCACCAAAGAATGACTCAGAAGGCCTGAAAGGCAACCCAAATGAAGGAAGTTTTGCAGCTCACTTTAGATTTTGTGTTTATTCATGACCATATTAAACTCAGCACTTTTAAGTAATATTCCACTTCTAAAGCCCTTCAAGATGATACAGGGTTATAAGATCCTTACTGTAACCTACAAGGTCCAGAAGAAACTGAAGCCCAGAAAAGTTAGGTAACTTGCACAAGGACATACAGCTCACAAGGAGCAGAGCCAAGATTCCAGTCCAGGACTACCTGATTCATAAAGCTGTATCTTAGTCACCACACAGCACACCTCACTGTATAAAAACTGCATATCCATCATTCTCTTTGAAACAATTATTTGTGTTGATGGTATTCATATATTCATATATTTCTAGGTGCATCATAATATTTGAAATAACTTCTTCCACTATTCATTTCACATTTATTGAACACATAGCTCCCAAATTCCCAAGCCAAGCCAGGCATTGTGCTGGGTGCTTTAGGAAGTCACAGTCCATTGGAAGAGACCATATTAAAATAAAAATAAGTGCTTGGTTTCCCATGGTACAGTTAGGCGTAACCAAGAGATTAGAGCTTGCTTATTGAGCTGCAATCCAAAACCACATTATTGGGCTATAATTTCCTATTTGATTGACAAGAAAGGACTGAGCAACTGGCCCAAGGTCAAGCAGCTAGTTAGCAGCAGTTCATTTCACTTACTTTATTGTCTCTGACATACCATGTTTTCATGATTCACCCTCTCTTAATAGCCTTATGTAATGTTCAAAACATATTTTATGTTTTACAGACATTTTTAAAATTTAAGGCCAAAGAAGCAAACACATCAAAAGCTAACATTGAGCTGGATCACATTTTGACTGCCAGCTTTAAAGATAGCTGAGAGCCTGCAAGGTTTGGCTTCCCCCCAAGCATGTTTCCTGGCTATGGAAGCAGTTAATTCTGCCCTAAATGCATGCTGTGTCCTCATCTCCTCAGTAGCCCTCTATCTGGGCTAAGACTTAATTGGTTTGGGTTGGGTAATTCATAGTGCCTCATTAGGACATCAAAACACATACTAGGCTCTACAGTAATTTTCTCCCCTGAAAGAACATTGATTGGCTCCTGCATTTGGAAAGGAATTAGCTAAAAGACTCTTGGGTTTGTGTGGAGAGATTAAGTCCACAATGGATAATTTCAAAGTACCGGTATATTCTACAATCAGATTTCTTTGAGCCTATCTGTCAATCAAATTGCTCTTCTCTTGCTAAAACTTCATGCACACCTACCCAACAGCAAGTGTGTGTTAGTTACCTTGCAGAAATTACATAAATTGTAAGTATTTTAAAGTTTTCACTTGCGAATCTCCTAGGTTTCTCTGTCTGAAATTAACTTTGTTGATGCACTAATTGGAAAACCACCAAAAGATGGCTTTTCTGCTGATTCTG
>PVKE010031568.1:0-18953 GCA_004027555.1 Craseonycteris thonglongyai
GTAATAAAGGCTAAATCTTAAAATTATTTTAACATACTGGTGAAAGAATTTCCTTGCACTATTGTTTGAAATCATGTATTAAGGTTTTCCAGAGAAACAGAATGAATAGAATATATAGAAATATATAGAAAGAGATTTATTATGAGGAATTGGCTCACACAATTATGGAGGCTATATCCCTCAATCTGTTGTCTAGAAGCTGGAGGCCCAAGAAAGCCAGTGGTGTAGTTGTGGTATGAGTCTGAGGGTCCAAAACCAAAGGGCCAGTAGTGTAAGTTCTGGGCAAAGCCCAGGGTCAGAGAACATGGAGCACTGATGTTCCAGAGCAGGAGATGGGCAATGTCACAGCTCATCTTTCTTCTGCTATGTGTTCCATTTGGGCTTTAAAGGAACTGAAGGATGACTTAGTGAGGGGGATCTTCTTTACTCAGTCTTCCATTCAAATGCTAATCTCTTCCAGAAACAGTCTCAGAGATATACCCAAAGTTGATTTGCCAGCTATCTGGACCTCTTTCAACCTAATCAAGTTGACATATAAAATTAACCATCAAAGCTCGCGAGTCAAATTATATATAAACTTTTTTTATAAAATATGCATTTAAGTAATTTTTAGTATATCTATTCATCTATTTTCTTTAATATTCCAAATGTTTGAAGTGAGACCAAAAGTTAAGTTTTAGAATATTCTGTTATTTTTCTTTTTATGTTATTATACCTTTAATTTTTACATTTTATATGATTTTAGTAGTTATTGAGATAACTACTAAAAAATTAGTCAACCATGAAGACACAACAAAGGAAAAGCACAGAAGGTACAAATTGGATGTTTATATAGTCTCAGCATTCTCTAGTAATATATTTTTTTCCTTCAATGGGAACCTGATTTCACCATTTTAAAAGTAAATATAGGGGATGCTGGATAGCTCAACAGATTGAGCACTTGCCTTGCAACTTCGAGGTCCAGGGATCAAGTCCTGGCCCAAACGCGTGCAAACCCATATGCTGAACTGTGGTACAACTGTTAACTGTCAGGATGGCAGTGATGTTTTCACTTCCCATGCAGAATTCCCTGTTTGGTTTCTGCCCTACTTGTCCCCAAATCCACCTGTGTGGAATGAAACTATGTCATAGCTAATGATATACAACTATGGAGACTGTTCCAGGCCTCCCCCATATTCTCTCTCTCTCTCTCTCTCTCTCTCTCTCTCTCTCTCTCTCTCTCTCTCTCTCTCGTGTGCGCGCTTTTGCTCTTGCTCTCTCTCTCTTTCTCTCTCACCTCCCATAAAATAAATTTTAAAAAACTACAAGCAAGTATAATTTTTCTGTGATAGATTATATTTTCTTAAATTTCTTTTCATTTTCTTTCTCACAAAATTATTTAAAAATAGCTAAAAGTCTTTATTCTAGACCTAAACCCTCTTGTGTGTTGTCTCCTACTATTGAAAAATATAAAAAATCTTTTGCTTTTCCAGTAACCAAATTTTATGGTATAGAGGTCTCCATGTTTTGTTTTGTTTTTCTTGAAATGATTAAATTATATGCTTTTCTATAAATGTTACAATAAAAAGTATTAGATGACCACATTTAGAAACTGCATATCAGTGATAACATCTTCTGTGAATTCATAACAGGAATATCTAATCTATATGGAAACTCAGTAAAATCACAACTAATATGTAAAAGCACACATGTATGCATGTGTATAAAGGGAACTGTACGAATAATACACAAGCTTGCCTCTGAGGGGTGTTTTCACTGTGAGGTCAAAGGAAATAGAAACTTGCTGTTAGACTTTATCTATACTCACAGTGCATGCCAATTTGGAATAGGATCAAATATGTGATGAAAGAATGATGTGTAATCATTAATTTTGATCAGAGTTAACAAATGTTAAGACGTTAATTTTGTAAAAAAGTGCTGCACACTGTTCACAGTGGCCAGAACATGGGAAAAACCAAAATGCCCTTCGATAGATAACAGAATAAAGAAGATGTGGTACATTTACACAGTGGAATACTACTCAGTGATAAGAAATGACAAAATACAGTCATTTGTGACAATATGGATGGACCTAGAGACCATCTTATTAAGCAAAATAAGTCAGACTGAAAGAATTAGGAAACATATGACCTCACTTATAGGTGGAATATAAAACTGAAAGTAACAAAGACGCAGAGACCTATGGCCACACTCAATACCTGGGTGATTGCCTGAGTAAGGGGAGGAGGGGGGAAGGAGAGTGGGAGGGGAGGGGGGAGTGGGTACCAGCATTATGGACACACTCAATAGTTTGGTGGTTACCTGGACATGGGGGAGGAGGGGAAAGGGAGACTTGACGGGGGCGGGGGGAGTGGACACTGGATATATGGTGATGGAAGGGGAGCTGATTCTGGGTGGTGAGCACGTAATGCGATGCATAAGGTGATGTGATGTGGACTTGTACATCCGGAAACTATCTAATTGTTACCAGTCAATGTCACCGCAATAAATTTAACAATTAAAAAAAAAAGTGCTGCATTGGAGGTCTGAAGCCTAGAATAAATTTTTATGTGTACTTGGGTGATTCCATTCTTCTGTGTATAGGTAGGGTTGTTAATATTTTATAGTTCAATGGATTGTATGTATTAGTGAAAAAATTTTAAACACCAGCTAATATAATTCAGCAGGTTATTTGTATTAAGGAATACATAAGTTATAGTAGGAAATAATTTTTTTCATTATTACTGTTTTTACATATTTAAAATGGTTAGCTCAAGTACTTTTTTATTTTTATTAAATTTATTTGGTGACATTGATTAATAACATTTTATAAGTTTCAAGAACACAGTTTTATAGTATATCATTTGTATATTGCGTTTTGTGCTCACCACCCAAAGTTTATTCTTCTTTCATCACCATGTGTTTGACCTCCTTTACCCTCTTCATCTTTCCTCAAATACTTTTAAAATTCATTTTTCCACATTTTTCAAGGTATATTTTATAATCAAACCCTTTTATCAAAAGGTGATAAACTTTCAACAAAAAATAATGAATAATAAAATGATTTAAATAAAAAGATGATAAATTTCTATTCGGGCCTTTTCTAAACCATCATTAGTTTAGAACTTATGTAGTCTGACTTATTGAATTTCTTTGGTTGTTCCAATATCTGGGTTTCTGTTTGTATCACTTTGGTCATTCATTCATTGTGCTTTTTTTTAGTTCTTTTTAAATTACATTTGACATACAAACGTATATTAGTTTCAGGTATACAACATAGTGATGAGACACTTATATAACTTATAAAATCATCATTTTAATACATCTGGTACCAATCTGTCATCATACACAGTTATCACAATATTACTGACTATATACCCTATGCTGTAATTTACATCCCTGTCACTATTTTGTAACTATGAATTTGTATTTCTTAATATCTTCCCATTTTTCACCCACCCCTTCAGCTGTCGTCCCATCACCCCAACAAATCTAGAACCCATATGACATCACATTTAGACATTACAACATTATTGACCATATCCCCATATTATGCCCCACAGCCCCATAATTATTTCTTTGTAACAACCTAATTTGTTACAAAGAAATTTGTTCTTCCTAATCCTCTCCCCTTATTTCACCCAATTCCCCAACCCTTTTCCCATCTGGCAGCAATCCAAATTTTTTTGAATGTATGAGTCTGTTACTGTTTTGCTTGTTTATTTTCTTCTTCATATTCTACTTATAAGCAAAATCAACTTGCATCTGTTTTCTGTCTGACAATTCACTCAGCACAATACCCTCTGTATCTTTTGATTGGAGCTTTTAAATTAAGAGTAACTATTTTTTTTTAAAGATTAATTTATTGTTTTTGACAGAGAAATAGAGATATAGAGTCAGAGACAGAGAGAAGGGGGAGGGCCCAGAACAGCCTTCATAGTTGCACATCATTGGTTTTTCCACATAGTTTCATTCCATAGGTGGGCGGGGCTGCACAGGGCAGGAACTGGGCCGGGGGTCTCGCCTGGTGAGAACTAAACTGGGGGCACTCCCCAGTTCAGCATATGGGTCCGCACGGGCTGGGCTGGGATTCGATCCTCGGTCCCCGGGACTGCAAAGTGAGCGCCTAAACCACTGAGCCATCCCAGCTTCCCCAGGAGTAACTATTGATAGCTATATAGCTATTGCTGTTTCATTATTCATTATTTTGCTTTTTCCCCCATTTTAAAGATGTCCCTCTAGCATTCCTTGTAATACTGGTTTGTTGGTGATGAACTACTTTAGCTTTTCCTTGTCTGGGAAAGTCTTTATCTGTCCTTCAATTTTAAATTATAGCCTTGCTGGACAGTAGTCTTGGTGGTAGATTCTTGGTTTTGATCAGATGAATGTTTTCTGACAGTCCATCTGGCCTGCAAAGTTTTTGTCGAGAAATTAGCTGAAAGTGTTATGGGTTCTTCTCTACAAGTTACTAGTTGCCTTTCTCTTGCTGCTTTTAAGATTCTCTCTTTGTCTTTAAACTTTTGCCATTTTAATTATAATGTGTCTTGGTGTGGTCTTGTTTGGGTTCACCTTGTTTGGGACTCTTTGTGCATCTTGGGCTTGTATATCTATTTCTTTCACCCAGTTAAGGGAATTTTCAGTGATTATTTCTTCAAAAAATGTCTTGATCCCTTGCTGTCTCTCTTCTTCTTCTGGTACCCTTATAATGTGAATGTTGTTATGCTTGATGTTGTCACAGAGAAACCTTAAACTATATTTATTTTGGGGGAATCTTTTTTACTTTTTGTTGTTCTGATTGGGTGTTTTCTGCTACCTTTTCTTCCAAATACTGATTCAAGCCTTTGCTTCATCTAATTTGGTAAATCCTTCCATTCTATTTTTTATTTCAATTGTTGTATTCTTTATTTCTGCCTATTTTTTTAATGGTTTCTATGTCCTTTTTTATGCTTGCTATCTCTTTGTGGAAATTTTCACCAAGTTCCTTGAGCATACTTTTAACCAACTTTTTGAGCTCTGTCTCTTATAGGTTGTTTGCTTCCATTTAATTTAGTTCTTTTTCTGAAATTTTCTTTTATTCTTTCATTTGGGACATATTTCTTTGTTTCTTCATTTTAGCTACCTCTCTGTGTTTGTAGATATTCTGATCCTAAACCTGACACTCACTACTACAGTTTTTTTCTGGGGCTCACTGCTAATACTGGGAGGAAGGGGAGGTAACAGTCTGGAGGGGCAGGTGGAGGAGGGTGACCAGGATTCATATCTTTGTTTTCTCCCAGGCACAGAGGGCAGTGAGAGCAGTGCAGGCTTATACTTTTCTGTATTAAGTTTGCCCAAGGTCTCTGCCCTGAGTTTTGGGATCAGCTGTCTTATATGCTGATCCCTCAGGTGTAACTACTTATGGACAGAGAAGCAAACTCACAGACTTTTCTCTCTCTTTCCTGGATATGAGTGAAGTTGGGCTGCAGCTTCTCACGGCCCTCATCATCACCCCTCTTTCTCTCACAAACCAAAATGAATTTCATCTGCAGCATGCTGCAACACCTGCCTTTGCACACCCTGGGGCTAAAGTAAGGTCTGATTGCCCTATGTCATGGCTCCTGTCTCTGTGCCTCTGTTTTATTTATCTATCTATCTATCTATCTATCTATCTATCTATCTATCTATTTATTTATTTATTTATTTTTGTGCCATCGACTGAATGAGGTCCAGAATGCTCACCCACTGTCTTCTCCCTTCTTTCTTCTACAACTGCAGAGGTACAAGCAGGGACCTGTGGCCTTTCCTCTTCTTTCTTCCTCAGTTTGCCTCTCTTTTCCCATCTGCAGTTACTTTGATGTGATGAGTGGTTCTGTTAGCTGTTTTTTTGTTTTGCATAGGGAATCCTTTGTTGAATTGTAGCTGTTCTATTTGTTGTAACTTTCAGAGAAGTTTTCCTGGAACTCCTCTCATGCTGCCATTTTCAAACTGCCTCCATCATGATTTTTTAATTAAATGCAATCTATTTGGGTGTCAGGAATGTGGATGAAAGACAAGCCTCTGATCTTTAGTGGAAGGTCTATGAACATATACAAATAATAGAAAGACAAAATTAAAGTAAAACCAAAATATAATAAGAACACCTGTACCTCTGTCTCAGGAAGTTTGATAAGGCCTGTAAGATGAAGGTAACATCAGAGATGTGTATTGATACAAAAGAACAGATTTCTACTGAGTATGATATAAGGTTCTACCCAACACCCAGTGCAGTACTAGGAACACAGTTGTTACAAAATGAAGAAAAGATAGGGAGTATAATGTGCTGACATACAAAAGCATACAAGAACTTGGCTTGTTTTAGGGTGGAGGGAGATCCTGGGCATTGCTAATACATATGTTCATGAGATTGGGTGAGTGACTGAACCAGGAATGAACTGAAAAAGTAGCTTGGAGACTTGTCTATGGACTTTGCATGTTTTAGTATGATGTTTAGAGTGTATCTTATGTACAAACTAGAAACAGTGGAGGTTTTGCAGTAGGAGGAGGGTGATAGCAATGAAAAAGTACCTGCAATGACAACACAAAAAAACAAATTACTAGAGATTGTTGTAAGAATATAAGAAGGAGCAAAGCTATTATAAAATTTTGGAGGGAGATTTAAGAGAAGTAGAAAATTTCAGAGCCATTTCTAGAGTAAAACTGATACTTCAAGATGGGGTTTAGAGAGCGAGGGACAAATAAGGAAAAGACTATTCACCGTATGGACACACTCGCCTGTTCAACTACACTCCTATTAAACCTGTGTGGTGGTTCAGGTATAGGGGACACATAGACAAATTGATATATTGTTTGCCTTTATAAAATTGATTGCTTAGTGTTTGTATTAGTGAGATTTTAGTTTTGATGATTATAACATTAATTTATTTATGCTTTTCTGATATATAGGATAAGACTAGGCTTTCCCAAAATACATAAGTTAATCATTGGGTTAATTCTGATTGCTTTCTTTAAATATTAAATCTTTTATTTTCAATATTTTGATCTTAGTTGGCTGGGATGCTACTCTGTGTTTCTTCCTAAATGTCTTAGAGAATTAAAATATGTATGCAAGGTTTTTCAGGCATAATTATTTATTGTTGCATTAGAGAGAAATAGAAATGTATTACCCCCAGATTTTCATTGTGGTTGCCTTTTGAATATTTGTAGATTCAAATTGAGTAGAGAGGATGTTAATTAGTGTGCAGATTTTTTAAATTGTCTATAATAGGTGGCTAATTGGTGTTTTCCTTAAAGAATGAATTTAAGGAAATGAGATTTGAAAAGTGTGTTGTTAATTGCACTGATCCAAGTAGTAGAGCCTATTGATTGAGTAAAATAAGCAGTTTTGATTGTTTGACTGCAGGCTTCATTCTGGGAAACCAGAATTAAATGATGCTAATAATTACAAAATTTAATACATGATAACTTTGACCTAACTCTGGGTGTATTTTGTAAAAATTAGCTCATTAATTTATGCAACCTGAATTCTGCCTTTCTGTTGTCTGCCCACTGCACACTTTTCACTATCCCTCCACCCCTGTCCCATTACTATTCATTTAACCCACAGGTGCTTGCAGTTGGCATCTCTTTGTCCTGCAAGTGGCCCTCTTTTATGGAAAGTAACAAATAGTTACAACTTTAGATAACTTTGGTGGCATCCACGTGGTCCACCAGAAACTCATATATCCTTGCCGTGCCAAATGGGGGAAATATAGGCTGACCCACTGGTATGCCCCATCTTAGCTTTCTATCTCTCTCTCTCCAATGTTCTTGTCCAATGTTTAGGCAGACTCTGAGACAGATCTACGGGTTAGCTGCCCAAATAGACTTCTAACAAGGGGATTCCTGATTCAGGAAATGCCTCAATCCCTTTCTTGATAGCACACCTTTAAGAGTGGGATGTGGAAGTAGTACTGAGAGAATTCATGCATTCACAGCCTCTCATTGTGAATCCACATTCTTCATAAGACAGAGGGCTTTGATAACAACCCTGTTTCTTCACAGATTCTACAGGGGAGATGAAGTGATGGTTGTTGATAGCTGGGCCAGTTTTCCTTTTTACGATAAGCTCATGTCTCATCCTTACCTTAGGTTGCTCATAGGTCTTTCTCTTTTAAACATAGAGTACTTAGCATCTTTTACAATTTTGCACATAACTTCTGTTGAGAAAAATTTTCACATAACTTTCTGTAGCAGGTATATAGTTCTGTACATACCTATATCCAAATGGATTCTGGATACCCTTTGCTATCTTAACCACAACATTAATAGAAAAGTAAACTTCTAAACAATGGGAGAGCCCTATCTCAGAGATCCTTATGTTTCAGTTTGGCCAAACTTAAGTTAAAACCTTTATTTTACATGCAAATTTATTTTAATTATTTTACAAGTTTGGTTGTTTGGTTTTTCTTTCATTTGTCCCAAGTGGAAGAGTTAGGTCACTCTATGCTCATACACTGAAAAATGACAACTGTCAATAATGGGGACATGCCCTCTTATAGTCCCCTAGTGCCACCGTTATTATTAATAGTTCAAGAAAACAGAAAAGAATATAAAAATTATTTAGTGGGTTTATCAAGATAATTTATACACACAAACTTATTTAAAGTATCCAGTTCAGTGGCTTTTATTATATTAATAGAGTTAGGCAACCATTAACGCTATCAGTTTTAGGACATTTTTCTCAATGCCCAGAAAGATCCCATACTCATCAGCAGTCACTTTCCATTTCCTCATCCTCCCATACCCTGGCATTACTAATCTACTTTCTGCTTTTAGAGAATTGTCTGTTCTGGACATTTCATGAAAAATAGATTTATATATATGCATTCTTTTTTGACTGGATTTTTTCATTTAGCTTAATATTTTCAAGGTTCATGCATGTTGTAGCATGTGTCAGTATCTCCTTAATTTTTTTATTGTGGAATAAAATTATAAATGCATTGTGAAAACTCTCTTTCAACTTGGGTTCTCTACCAAGAAACTTAAAGACAGAATTAGACATACAAAGGCTTATTGGTGAGTAACATCTGTGAAAGGAAAAGAGAAGAAGCAAGATTATAGAAGGGGCTATCAGCCCACCATGCACATCTCCTTTCATGTTCCCCCCAAACTAAGATTGCTCATTGGAGGGAATGGCCAGGCTCTTGTTCCATCTCCTTGCTTGGTAATTGGTCAGGAGCTGTCCCAAGAATAAGTTGGAATGCTGAGGCAAAGCCAGAGCCTCTTGCTGTTCGCTAACCACACTCCTTGCAACTGGGCAGCAGGTCTGATCTTAAAAGGGCAATCTGAGTGTCACATCTCTGAAGCTAACACTGCTAAGCCAAGCATCTGTTAAAAAGAAATGCTTCAGTCATCTAGCTGTGCATTCTGAAATTTACAGGTTAAAAATAAGCCCCCACTGCATATTTATTCATTGGGGTGTTTCCCTTAGAAGTTAGAAGGCAGAGGCTCTCAGCTTTTTTATTTTTTGAGTCAGCTTTCTTCAAGTAAGAATCTGCATAAAATAAAAGAAAATAACATCACTGAGATTTAAAAAAAAAAAGAAAAAGAGTGCATACAATGTGATCACTCAATAAATGCTGTTGATTGACAGACCTAGACAAGCAAGACAAACATTTCTTATTTGGACCTCACATTTTCTTTTTGTTAACACTATATCTGCAGAAATCTTCTTATGAATAACATTGAGCCATATGCTCCATACAGTCCCTAGGTGCCTGAAACCTTCTTGAATTCCACAGACCTCCTTGTAAACTAGGAAACTAATCTCTGTACCCTCACTATGAAATTTGACACTCAGAAAACTACATATTCATAATTTGAGAACATGTAATGATGCATTATAACTGACAGATGAGCTAATCTCTAGGTACATATTGCTTTTGGTTTTACTTATTAAAGATGAAAGAGATTTCTCTCATTTCTATGATGGATCTTTATGTACTTTCAATGAATCATTGTGGCAGTGTCATAAAATTAAGAAATTCCATTGATTCTGTTATGAAGGGATTCATTGCTCACCATGCATGATAAACCTGCATCATTGTTTGCACATAATATACATATTTAAGGGTATAATCTGTTTCAGAGTGCACAGCACACTGTGTGATCATAGAGAAAGACTAAAAACATTCCCTTGAATTCATTTGGGGCAAAAGCAATGGGAACAACTTTGGAAAACAGTGGAAAGCCCTATATTGTAAAGAATTAATTAACTAAAGTTTATTGCTTCATATACTTAAATCACAATAAAAATAACTAAAGTGATCATTTGCCTTTGTCAACTATCATAATCTTTTCAAGGGGCGGAATACTGCAGTCTTTTTGATTACTTTGGACACTAGACTAGAAACCACTATCCTACTTCCTTGTAAAGAATATATCTCTCTATGAAATATACATTAAATTGAAGGAATAATTTGACCAAACTATAAGGAGAGGTAGTAAATAAAATACCATGATATAATCCTTTGCCACCAAGTGTCCTCCTTCCTCTGTTCTGACACAAGGATGCGATAGAAATTAAAAAGTGAAACTAGAATTCTAGTCCCTCAAATGATTAAAGAATGTGAACATACTGAAAAAATATATATACTTGAAAGACTGTCAAATGTTGGCAGAAGAACAAAAGTACATTTCCTGAAGATGATAAAAGTCAAATGTACTAAAATAATATCTAATGTAGACCTCGGCACACTACATATCTCCTGTGAGAAAACAATAACTTAAGTTAGTAAATTGCACTATTTTTTCTGTCTTGAGAGATTTGATTTCTTGAAAGACTGAAAATTAAAGAAATGGAAACAATATCAAAGGATATCTCAACTCTGAACCTGTTCTGTTCGATGAGGAACATGGTCTCTACTGTTTCTGCAAACTGAGCTTCTTCCTTTCACCCATGCATGCATATGCACACAATCCTTCATCTTCTCTTTATAGTTCCACAGTTTTCATCCTCAGTTTTCTTGTGAAGAGTTGGCAGACGAGTATAAGGAAAATTAATATGGTCTTTTGAATGCTGAAAAGTGATTTCAAAACATGCAGTATTATTAGGAATTAATGTACATATTTTAAGGATGATGTAGTACTGGCTTTTTAGTGCTATCCCAATCACACCAACAGATTTTCAACCTGTATTGAGTGAATACTTACTATTTGATATTGGTATAGTGCTGGTATAGTATGGTATTGGTATAGTACTACACCCTAAATGAAGAGACATCCCATACTCTCTAGGCATTCAGAGGAATGCCATAGACTAAATTTTAGTGGTCCCTAAGAAGAGAGGGCCTGTAATTGATCTTAGATGATTAAAGGGGAAATCTGGCATGGTCAAGACAAACTCGTGATCTGCAATATCTGATATCCTGTATAGAAGCAGGCAGATCCCTAAAATAAATCTGAGTTAAAATGGCACAGCACCACTTTTCAGATAATTGTGAGGAAGAACAAATACAAAGTTAGAATTGTTCAACTTTAAAATGAAGTATTTTTATTTATTTAGCAGACATTCACTGAGGCTATTCTGCACCAAGTTTTCTTTGGTATATTTATATTTAATAAAGAACATGTGCACTTCCCATCCTTGGAAGTAAGAGGGAGTGGGGATCTAAGTTAACCAAGGTGTGTGTCTGTCAGTGGTATGGAGAGTGACTTTCTGCATTGGTTAGGCATTGTATAAGATGTCTCCTGTTGTTCACAGTGCTGGCTTTCAGTGACCCTCATATTATATAGACACTAGTTATCAAGGTGTTGTATGGTAAATGCCTCAGGTGTGGTATAAAAATAAGTACCATAGGAGTTAAAAGGGAGGCTAATGCTTGCTTCTTAGACTAATCTTAGAAGGCTGTATAGCAATAAAATGGAGATTTGAAGTAAGGCTTATAGGGTGGATAAGATTTTGTGCAAAAGGACATTAATGGTCTAGAAAGGGGACCAAATGAGTGCAGAGTCAAAGAAACAAGTGCTCAGTGGGTTCAGGAGAGATTATATTAAGCCCCCTGGCCACATTCATAATTTGTGTAGAGGAATAAGGCCTTAGGCTAGAGATATAGGCAGGGCCCTTCTCTGGTGGAGAGAGACTCATTCTCATTTTCTTTATTGATGGAAGAAAATAATACCTTCTTGTTAATTGTTGCTCAATACAAAATTATTATGCCCTAGGAGATGGATCAGGATCACTATTTTCTTTTACCAGCATCAGTAAAACTTTAGCTCAACAGGTTGAGCGCCTGCCTTGTAACCCTGAGGTCCAGGGATCAGCTCCTGGCCCTGGCCCATGCAAACCCACATGTTGAACTGCAGCACAGCTGGTAACTGCCAGATGGCAGCAATGGTTCTCGCCTTCCATGTCGGTGGCCCCCAGTTCAATTCTCACCCTGTGTGGTCCCAGATCCACTTGTGTGGAATGAAACTATGTCACAGCTAGTGATGTACAGCCATGGAGACCGCTCTGGCCACCCCCACACCCCATCTCTCTCTGTCTCTCTCACGTTCTCTCAAACAATAAAATCTTAAAAAAAAGAAAGAAAAAGAAAACTAAAAAAAAAACAACTTTATATGTACTTTAATTTTTCTTCTTATAGGAAAGTGTGAAAATAAATATTTATTATTTTTCTCTGCCAGCTGCTGTTTTTGGTTCACTGCTGAGATAATAGTTTATTTTTATTCAATCTGTCAAAGCACTAGATCAAAAGTAGGGGTTAAGCAACAAATGGATGATCCAGAGAATAGCATTGCTCCTGAGTACACAGTTACACTTCAGTCAAGGGTGTTCTCTAAGTAAAACACAGTTCAAATAGAATATAGAGAAGGAACTAGTACAAAAGTCGTATGTGTAATAAATTAATACTCTTGATTTTCAGTGGTACTTTTACTGTTTTGCTGGCTTTTAGACAGTTTTCTAATGGGCAAAAATAATTCCAATATTTGCAATGACTCTATGACATGAGAGGGCAAAAAATTTAGAAACTGTTTATATGTATTTATATTTATGTACATATGTTAAATGTGTAATGGTGATTTTGTGAAGTACTCACCCAATTGAGCAACACTGAAACTAAATTAAGCAATGGCATAAATTCATTCTATCATATTTAAGGTGAAATATCTCTGGTTTACCACTATTTCTAGATTCCATCCATATTGTATTTTCATGTAAAGATGAGCTGAACATACAGATAGCCAAAAACTTGTAATGCTGTCTAATTGAGTCAACATTTTGTTTTCCATACATATTTTTAAAATAATTTGTATTATTTTAAATATATATGCCTTTTGAAACTGGCATGTTTAAATATAAAGTGGAAAATATACTTTTAGTGACTTCTCACTTGAGGGTTTTTAGCTGGGTGGAGGTATTTTCTAATGTTCATCAAATAGCAGTAGTCTTTGCTTCCTTTCCTGGTTTGTCCCCTAAGGTTTCTCAGAATGTCTGCTATAAGTAGCTACCTGATGAAGATGAGAATTAATTCTTGGCATGAACAGACCAATGGATACTGACCCAGAGTTCAGAGTGACAGCGCTCCGCACTAAAGAATTATGGGTAAATCGTAACCAATCCTGACCCTTTACACAGCATCATCACTGGGATTTGAGTCCTTTGGACTTTGTGCAATCAAATAATGTGTGTTTTGCACCCATGTCAAACTGACAATCTCTGGGCCAAATTCAACCTGTAGATCTGTTTCTTTAAATCAAGTAGCTTTCATATTTTTTGTTTTGAATACCACAGTGAATGCTACAACTCCCATGTTTGTTTCTTAAAATGCCCTCTTGTGGGCCATCTAACCGTTACATTATTTAGTCTGCTCCTGAAATCATTGGTGCTTGACTTTCTTGCAGTGGCTTGACGTTCCTGTGTAGGAGTGACCACACATTCTCAATCCTAGCCTCTGAATTCTTCTGTTAGAAATTTTAGAGAGTTTTCAGAGTGTCTGTCTTTTAAAAAATACTCCTTGGTGATTCTGAAGTATAAGCAAGGATGAGTACAATTCTGATAGTATTTCCCTGGATAAGAGAAGTCTGTGTCACTAGATATGCTAATTAAACAATGTACATTAATTTAAGGTTTAGACTGCTGCAATAGTTATCAAGGAAAAAAAAATCCTCCATAAATAAATCACAAAACCTATATTGAATAATTACTGTGTGTTAAGCATCTCATGTATGTTATGCGATTTAGTCTTCCCACTAAGGGAACATTTTCTTGTTCTCTTCTCAGTGTCCTGAACTTGATCTCTGTGTTATATACCTCTCCTACTCTGCACGTGCCAAGGCCCTCAGTCTTTGCCTATTTATCCTGGTATATTTGCTTCATAGTAATTTATTTTTCAGCTGAAATTATTTATTTGTTTACCTTTTTGTTGCCTTTCTCCTCTTGTGGAATGTAAGCTCAATGAGGACAGGTCTTTGTTTTATTTCTATACTCCATGAACCTAGAACTTGCTTCATCATCAGAACTTAGTAGATGTTTTTAAATTATTAAATGTCTACTTATTTTCCATTCTTAATTTCCTATCATTTTTTGCATTTCCTCTGTTTCATTTTCTTTAGATTAAAAACTTCTAAGACTTTATTTGAAGGCATTTTTTAGTATTTTAATGAAAACAAAACTGTACATCTTCATGTTTCCAAAATAGTATCTAACTATTACTGAAGTTCTTACCACCCAATGTGGATTATCTTGTTATATAAGGTTGATTTTAAGAAGAATAAAATGCATGATAAAATGTTTTTCTTGGTTTTAAACTTTCAATCACACTTATCTAATGATAGCTTTTTATATCTCACAGAGGTATTGTTATAATTAATGTCTGTTTAGTAATTTCAAAATAGTAAGGCACCCTGAACCCCTAAGGGAAAAATAGTTATATAAATATACATATTTATGGTACGCATTATAGTTTTTTTCATTTGTGGCCACAGAGAAAAAAAAAATCCTATTTACATTCACAAGGGAATTATTGGGATTAATTAATTTATGTTTACAAAGTAACTGAAGTGTAGGAGAAAACACATTTTCTTTGATATTTAAAGTATATTTTAAAGGTGAAGAGGCAAGTTGTGTTTGTAGTTTAGAATTATTTACATATTTATCCTGGATGTTCTGATATATTGCTGTTTTGCACTTGTCCTCTTTAACCACATATCAGATCTTAGTACCTTATTTACTTTTATACTTGGGCAGAGACTAAATCCCTTTACTTTTTGTTTCAATAAGTGAAAGTAAATAGTCAATGCATAATATAGTATTTCTTCTGTCCAAAGGTAGCTCATTCTGAAAAACATACAGGTTATTTATTCTCTGCTCTTTTATTTTTCCTGTGTTGATATGGTAGACTTTGTTTTGTCCTTTCAGTAAGATTCTATTTAAAGCTACTGATTCTTGACATGTTCTTTCCGGACAGATGCATATTTGCTGCTACTGTTTTGGCCCTTTACTGTGACTATTACACATGACTTCATATTGCTGCATTTCAATTGAGTGGCTACTATTAAAATGTTGGCTCTGAGAGACTAAAACACAAACTACAGTCATATTGTTATTTTACCCTATTTATTTATTTTGTCTTATGCTGTGTATAGTTTTGAAATTAAAACTAAATGTTCATGATTTTTTAAGTGGTTCAAAATGTAAACTTTGGCTCTAAAACTTGTCAGAGTACTCTACTTCTCTATTCAAGTTTGCCTCCTCATTACCTTTCTACAACTGTTTTTAGTGGATTACAGCAAGCTCTTCTCAGTTAATATTGATCTTCCTTTCCTCCCTTAATTTAGCACAAGGATTACACAATTAACTGTGGTATCTTCATACCAACTTCTAATTAGTTAACTGGTACCAAAAGGTGAGGGCACAACCAAAAATTCTAGTTATATTAGCATCAAGTTGACACCTGATTATTTTTGAATGATTTCTTCCTTGGCAAAAACCTTTATTGAAAACATAAAATTGTGCTTGTTATTCTTGTGCAGACGAATAATTAATCTTTTCTACGTTTCCCTTCCACACCCTCAGTTATCCATTCCTCTATGACAGTAGCCCTGAGATATTTTGGTTTTCTCTTTTGTTTAGGAATGTGTTGTTGTTGTTGTTGTTGTTATTGTTATTGCTAATAATGCATAACACATTTAGGAAAATATAAGACCTGTTGATGAGGAGAAATCAGGTACAAAACTGAATTGTAAAATTATGTAAGTGGCATTAATTCTTGGTGGGTTGAAAAATACATTTGTTTGAAGGGTTAAGGGTTATGCCTTGCTATAGTAGTAAAGACCAAGAGAGAACATTCTCAGCTTCTCTCTTTCTACCTTCAAGGTAAAACAAAAACAAAAGTTAAATTAGCCTCTTGTTTCTTCTCTAGTGCATTATAAAAAAAAATATTGATATTCTGATATGAGTTAGAACATCTGGCTAACCATATCATTGTTATACATTGTATAAAAATAATTCTACAAATCAGAGAAAAATAAAATTCCACTTTGTGCTCACTTCAGCAGCGCATGTACTAAAATTCAACTTTAACTAATTAGTTAATATAACACATTTGGCTTTATATTGCTTTAAAGCTCCATGAAGAAAGGAGATGACATTTTGGGGGGATTAGAGATGGATTTGAATTCCTTAGAAATGATGTAATTTTTAGGTGTTTCTCTTTCTTTCTCCAAACTGACAAAATATTTCACAAGTTAAGGGAAACATTGAAAGTGTAATGAAAACACCATGCTCAAGACTGTATAAACGCATCTTGATTTATTTACATTCTGGATTTTGCAAAGCTAAATTATTGGAATTCATTGTCGTTTTGACAGAGCCATACTAAACTAACTTAATAATTATTATAAGGTGCTTTTAACTAGATCTGAAACTACAAAGACTATAGAGCTAGAGTGTACCTCATTTAACACAGGGTTTGCCAGGAATATGTTTTGGTCTCTTGACCTCAAAATTTGTTAAATATTAATTTATTATTTTTCACCTTTAAAATAGTTCAACAGAAGATGGAAATGTATCATGGTATACATTTATGTAATATTTACATTCTTACAAATAAATAAATCACTATGTGGCTAGCTATTGTCTTGTTCTGTGGTGTATACAATCATTTGATTGGTTGTTTGGTATGTTATTAACTTATATATTCATGTGAAATAATATCACCCACTTATATTATTATTCTATATACAAGGTTCTCTGACTTGAATCAAATGTTGACTTTTTAAAAATGCAGGCTGGAAAGGAGTGTATATATGAATATACCACTGTGATGATGGTATCAGAGTTATATTTGTCTAAAACACTCTAATCATATTATGTGCCGATGAGTCTTTGCAGTACAAGTCAGCTTTTGGTTGAATAACCTATGTCTGATTTTTCTTTTTTGTGTCACAAACCATATTAACTTAAACATAGATATTCATGATTAGATTACTATAGACCATATACCTCAATATTTACCATAGTGGTGGATGGAATGAAGTAAGCTTTTGTTTAATAAATATGTTAAATATGTGACCATAAACTTGGAAGTCATATTGGAAGTTGTTGTGAGAGGAAGAAAACATCAAAATTGAAGTCATTGAGCAATTTTATAAAATGTTTGTGGGTTCAATGTATTGAAGATCTAGTAGAGAATCACAGGTTTCACTGAAGTCTCTTTATCAACTGGACAAAATATGATAAATTTTTTATGCCCAGAGAGACATATTTACTTAATTTGGAGACTAATCCTTTACCTCAGAATTGCTAAATGATTATTTTCTTGTTTGTCATTACTCTCTTGTTTGTATGTACCCCTTGCAATTCAGCATTCAGTACCTTTCAGTGTTTCTTTTGGGTTTTTACCTTGTGTAATATTTAACTCTTCTATTGTTTATGGCCTCATGTAGAGCATACCTACAAGTAAATTACTGAGTCAGGAAAGAATGTGTGTGTGTGTCTTTGTGTCTGTGGTAGTGCAGTCTGAACTCAGTAAACATGAAGATATGTTATAGATTTAACAGTATTTTGAAGAACTTCAGAAGACTGAGTACTATGAAATAAGGTAGGACTGCATAATATCCATTAAAAGGACATAGTAAATATAACTTGATTCCCACCCCCACTTCTCCAAAATAGAGTTGAAAACATACCGGTAAGTGAATGAAGTTGTGGACATAGAAGAAGCTGTGAATAGTCTATATTGACTGTTAGTAGGGAAAGGGCTAGCTCAGTAATTTGTGGGATAATCGTTGCACATTGTATTCTAAGTACTTAAAGTTTTCAAAGCTTTGCAATATGTTAGTATATTAAGAACTCTACTTATCTAAGCTTATCTGTGATCAATCTGATTTCCTTCAACTGCTAGATTGACTTGGATAAATATGTATTATTTCTGTAATAAGTGAAGAATGGGTAAAATAAACAGCACAGCAGATACACATTGTGTTTGTAGATTTAAGAATCATTACATTAACTTTAGATGACACCATAGAGAATGCTGACTTAACTTAGATTTCCATGAGCAAAAGTGTCTGGAAAGGTAGCCTAAAAAATAGAAAGGAAGTCAATGTACTCATTAATGGAAGAAAACAACTGTTATAGAAACAAGTATGTGGCATTAGAAGCAAACTAAGAATGCATGAAAAGATAATTACCATACGTGAATAGATAAGTTATATTAGAAAATCAACAAAGAATCAGTAATTCAAGATTTTGGCCCCTTCTCAATTCAGGTAATTCAGAAGTACTTCACCAAACAAAATTATAGATGAAAAATTGCTGGACAACTGTAGTTGTTCATATCCATCTTACCTTTGCAGTAGGGGTTAAATGTACTTTTTAAACCTGGCCAGAACAGAGATATATTAATGATAAATAGGGAACAAATCTTTCTGGGTTTCTATATAATCAATGCTAAACTTTGAGTATCAATTTTTATTAATATTACATAAGCTCAAACTTTGTGTGCTTTCTAATA
>PVKE010031569.1:0-18954 GCA_004027555.1 Craseonycteris thonglongyai
CTCATTATTATTATCTTTGTCAGGATATACACCTAATTATGATTCCTTGGTTAGAGACATGCAAACTCAGTCTTCCCATTAATGTTAAGGCAACAAAGTAAATTCTAAATCTGTCTTTATCTGTAGCTACTTTGAATTAATAAATATTGTTAATAATTATCCATGTTCTTTTAATTCCCCTGGACATGAGTTTTTTGGCTCTTTAAATAATTATTGTTGTTGTTTTTTATGTAGGTAGATAAGCCGTATATCTATATTTCAGTACAAGGTGTACTCAGCGAGCTATTGATAGATTAGCAAAAATTAAGTCATATTATTCTTTCATGATAAATTTTCCTGACCCAAAAAACCGCGAAAGTGAAATATTGAAATCAAATTATCAGCCATACTGTGCATTTTTATAACAACTTTTTCATATTTACGAACAAACAGTACAACTTATACATTGCAGTTGATAAAAAAATTAAATTGCATTTTAAGTTAGTAAAAATCTATCTTGAAAAAGTGTCGGAAAATCGAATTTTTTAGGTATCACATGTACAGAATGCTGCTATCAAAAGTTGGGTCTGGAAATTAATTTTCTTCATGAGCCTATATCTCGAAAACTTAATAAGTGATTTAAAAAATAAAAAATAGTTTTGAACATATATTTTACTTATCTACCCATACCTTGCTGGAATGCACCTTATACTGAAACACAGTGTATAAACATAGTATGCATTTCACACCCCTTCTTCCCCCTTAGACTACGCCTGTGACAACAAGTCGATCGCGACACACTTTTAAGATAAAAAGTAGATCTTATATACAGAAAAGTTGGCCACCCCTGCTCTAGAGGCATGTACTATGTTTGCCTAGTGGAAAAATTACCTTCTATGCAACTGACAGTGGGCTGATACTAAAAGTCACCTAGAAATGGCATCTCTCTGAGACACCCCCAGGCCTGCCTGCCATCCAGCCCTGCGTGTCATCTAGCCCATGCACCAGGGTGTCCATGAGTCTGCAAATGGTGACAACAGTAGAATCCTAACCCCAACCCTCCCTGCCAGTCCAATGCCCTCCTCCTCTGTGAAGCTTTCTCTGACTATTCTAGGGCTCAGTGAACTTTAAACTACTAATAATTTTTACCTGCTCTGCCCATTTACTGCTAATGTATTTAACCTATGACCTTGGTATTACTAGGTTGGACTTGTGGTTGGTTGTTATGTTTTGTTTTTCATGTTCTCATACTTTCTCTCAACTACAGTTAATACTTCTTGGTATCTTCCACCATGTATAATATTGGCAGGCATTTAATATTTATTGGTTGAATGATAATGATAATACAAACACAAACTTTATTGAGTGTTTATCGCATATAGACACAAGAAATAGTACATCTATTATATTACTTAATTCTCAAAACAAGGTACAACCAGTCCTCAAATAATCTCATTTTGTTCAATGTCTTTTTGTTATAAAGTTGATGAGATGCTGTAGGGACTTAACTCTTGGTTTATAGCCATTAGCCTGTGGTAAATACTGGTTTCATTACACATCATTTCACATAAAGTCACAGAATCTATCAGTAACTTTAATTAAGGACTTATCAAAATTGCTATTATCCCCATTTTACAGATGAGAAAACTGAGTTAGAGAGGTAACTTGTCTAAATTCATATAGACAGTGAAGCTATGCTTTGAACCCACATCTATTGGACTCCGGAGCTCACACTCCTAGCCACTCTGCAAATGGGTGGATGGAAGGAAAGCATTCCTGCTTGAGATAGTCTTGCACATGGTTTACTCTGAATATAAGCCAGAAATAAGCTCTTCTAATTCCATAAAGGCACAGGAGATGCCCACAAATTTGTGTGTGTGGAGGGAGGGGGGATTGTTGCCATGTTGAGTGACAAATACTGATAAAGTCTCTGGGCTTAATTTAGCATAAACCTAATTCAGCATCTGGGCCACTCAAAAGTTAGCCTGAGTCACAGCAACCCACAGTAACCCACAGATGGGTGGTTCTTCACTTCCCAATCTAGCAGCTAAGAAAAATTATTTTTAAAGTCCCAAATCTTTTTAATCAACTAAACTATTATCCAATAGAAATTGTAAAGCAAAATACTGTTAGAAAAAATAAACAAAAACATGTATCTGTGCGATTATCCTGGTTCGACGAATGCATCTAAGTTCAAAAGAGCCATAGTTTTATTTCCCTGCACATCTATGTTTAGCCGGCTTCCTGCCCTTTGATTCACTTGTCCAACAGCTCCCAGAGTTCTTCGGCTGGGAAGCTAAAATGCCAGAGATGGAAGTAGCTGTTGCCCACATCTCCACTGCAGGGCGAGCACACACTCACTGGGACTGGATTTGTCCTTCTAGTGGCCAGGGAGGGCCAGCTCAGAGCTGAATTGCAGCAGGAGAATAAAATCCAGATGGGGAATAACCATTCCCAGCTGCGGGAGCCGGCCGCACTGCCTGATCACTCCCCTAGCCAACGCAGGATGAAATGCACCTCACCCTCAGCCACCAGCCACCACCATGGGCCTCGTTGGCCCTTGTCACACACAGTAAGGCAAGGCTCTGATGGCCAAATTCAGCCTCTTCTCCACTCTGATGACTCCTTCTCGGTGAAACGCAGGCCTGTTTCCACACTAACATGAACATTTCCTTTGGGGCTCATTTTCACTACCTACTCACCTGGTCCAAAATCAATCAGGCCCTAAAGTTTGCGTCCTAATCCGTAATTCACAGTTGCCCCCTTGATTCACACAGGCCGACCTCGGACCTGCCTTCCAAATGAACTCCTGGCAAAATCTAATCAGCTCAGTATATATCATGTGTATGGCCTGAAACATCTATTCAGATAAATCTCAGCCTAAAAATAAAGCTGAAGCTTTGTAAGCAAGGTAATAGGAGCACATTGTTTTGGTTTCCTGAGCAATTATCATTTAAAGAGCAAAATCTTCATCTATATGCTAAAACATAATGAATGGACTTAACCAGTACAGGGCTGATGACTCACCATTCTACATTAGAGGAATTGGGCTCTGATTTGCAGAAAAATTCATTTGTGATTTTATCACACAACGAAACCTAAGTAGAGGACTTTCATTATCTACGTGCATGCCTAAAGCTGGGGAATGTGCCAAGTTATTAATTGTTTTTCCTTTGGATGTAGCTTTTGGCAGAATTTACCCCATTACAGCACCTTGCATTTTAGAACTCAAATGCTCAGTTTTTCATTAATTATAGGACAGTTGTTATTTATTATGATAGGAAGCCAGTATCAGAACTTCCATTTTTCAAATAAAATAAAAAATATATATAACATAATCAAGTTCAGTGGCATAGCCAAATTCCTATACAAAGACTTGCTCTCTGAAAATACTTGTCTTTCAGTTTCTCAACTCCTTTCTATCTGGAATGTTCTTTGTACCTTCCCTCTCCATCTGCTATCCTAAAACTGTGTACTTAGTTTTCAGAGCACTTACCATAATTTGAAACAACATATTTATTTTTGCTTATTTAACTAACATCTGTGGCTCCCATTCACTGTAGGTGTTGGGGGGACTGAGACTGGTTCCGTGCGTGCCCGTCACTGCATCCCAACTGCCCAGCATAGGACCAGATGTAACTGGCTCACCGAGTACGTGTTGTGTGGATGGATGGAGGCACGAACAGATGGATGTGCTCTCTGAGTAGCATACAAGTTCACATAGCAGAACTACATATTTAAATGCTATTGTGACACTAATCAGAATGTATGCATCACTTTCTAGCCTTGATGTAAAAGTGAAAATAACGATTTCAAAAACAAAAGCCAAGGTCACCTCCCTCTAACAACACTTATTGATTGCTTGCCATTTTACCAACACTGCCATGAAAGAACCATTTGTGAACGGGAAAAGATCACACATGCTCCAAACATGAACACATAATGTTTATGCACATAGAATAACACTGTAATAACAAATTGCAAAAATTAATTGGCTGAGTTTTCGGTTCTTCAGAGATATCTACAACCATACTGCTTACGTAGTTGCGGAGCAGCTGAGCTGCACCAAGATGTTGCAGAATTACCCACATGACTTCTCCAATAAGTGCACATCGCTCAGCTTCCATTGTGCCCCAAGACTATTAAATGTGTCCTTTTAGTTAATTACTTCAATATCCAAAGATCTCTAATGACAATGTAAGTCCGCCAAGTAAACAAGTAATGTACTCAAAAATTAGAATAAGCTGAGATCTAATTTCTCTACAAATAAGACAACTTCATCAAATCCCAAGAACATTCTCTCCAGTGTAACAAAGAACCCAAGAAGCTGGGATTGCATCACATTTTTTTTTCTGAAATTTGCAAGACTCTTTTTACAGCTGTAGGATACCCTGCAAAAACTTATCAATAAAAAACAAAAAGACAACAAACCTGCCAATGTCTTCAGTAACTCCCTCCATTCCCCACTGATTATGATATTTATCAGATCAAACTATCAGCAATGTGAGGGGGAGCAGGAGGGTGTTCATGTTTATCACCCTAACACACCTCTTAGCTGAAAGGATACAACACAACAAAGTAAATGGAACCAATAAGTCACTACGCGATGACAATTGGCATCAGCATTATGTCCTCTGGAAAAATGCTGTTATTTCACCTGGGTGTAGTTCTTTATCTGTTTCTGACATCTTTGAAGATGACATCTATTTCAGGCAACAGCGTACAGGGTTCATGCAAGGTCGGGTGCACTGTTTCTCTCTGAGCCCACCAGTGGTGGCAGAAATGATGGTCCTAACTAACTTAGTGGAGAGGGGTCCAGACAGAACCTCACTCACGCCCCGCTCTGCTCCCAGTCCAGCAACCAAGATGGGGACTCTCCCATTAATCTTCCTCACTTGTAAACAACATGAGCTTTCCAAATCCCACAAAGGGGCTGGCACAGTAGAGGAGGAGAATAAATGTCTACTTCTTGGTTGAGTGAATAAATGTAAATGGATAAAATCCTGCAGCAAAACCTCAGAGCTTTCTTAATCTGGGGAGTAAGTTTCATTTTTCACATCTCTATAGAACTGGTAGGTGAAAGACTTGCATTTTGAACTAGATATTCTTAACAACTGTATCATTTCTTTAATCACCAGGACAGCGTGCAAAACAGATTTCCCTCCAGGGTAGGACAAGATTCAGAGAAACTATTCTGAGCTGAAGCCGTGTTAGGTAAGGGGTCTGAGGTGGGAGTGAAGATTTCTGTTGTGTAGATTACATGGGCTTGTTTTTTAAAAACTTAAATTGGCAATGCATTTTTTTGATCCAAATTTTTTTTTTTTAATTAAAGTCTAGAGTGAAAAAATCCTCACTACTCCTGTATTCTCTCCACCTGTTTTCTACCATCCAGGTAACTACTATTATTATTTTCTTATGAATTCCTAGAGTTTCTTTGTGCATATGCCAAGAATATATATTATCCCCTACTACCACCTTTTTAAGCAAAAGTAGAATGCTATATACACCACTCAGAGATTCTTTATTGTAGTCTATTAATGAACATTTGTGTTGTTACAGATCTGTTGTTATTACAAAGGGTGCTGCAATGAATAAGCTTGTACAAAATTCATTTTGCATCTGTGCAAGTATATCTGCGGGATAAATTCACAGAAGAATATTTGCTGTGTCATTTTCCTCTTCACTTTCAGTGAGCATCAAAACACCCCTGGGTCAAGATACTGCCTTAAAACCACCACATCATTGTTTGTACAAGTTAGGAAAATTATTTTAACCAGTGTTGAAAAAGATGTTGGTTAACTTTCAGCTTCTTCCAATCCCTTCCTTAAATGATGTGGACATTTATTGTTCTTTGGCCACTCAAAATCAAAACCCTTAAAAATGGCATAGATACCAAACTAAATAGTACACATCCTGTTTACATTTCCCGGAAATAAAGATGAGTTTTGGCAAACCTCTACACTGAATCACAGCAAATGCTTACTGGCTCCTTTGGCTAGTCAGAGATTTGGCAGGAGCAAGATAGGAGACGTGGTTAAAAGCAGGATGTTTGAAGGAAAACTATACAGATAAACACTCAATACTTAGGCCCAGAGTATATATGCCTCATACACACACACATGCTCCCTAACAGGTATCAGTATAGAAGCATTCTTTAATAACAAATTGAGGCAAGTGCATAAAAGAAATCTTCTTGATTTCTGGTCAAGACAGCGGAGTAGGTCTTACTGTGCTTACCTCTTCTCATGACCACATCAAAATTACAACTGAACTACCGAACAACCATCATGGAGAATCGCCTGAAGTCTAGCTGAACCAAAATCCTACACCTAAGGACATACAGAACAAGCCACATTGAGACACTGACTGGTAGGAGGGGCAGAGACACAGAACAGGGTGGTCCCACACCCATGTGTGACCATTACAAATCAGGCGGCATATCTCACCCCCCTCTTCCCAGAGAAGTGAGGAGTCTCAGCCCCACACCAGGCTTCCCAGTCCAGGGTTCCAAGGCCAGGAAGAAAAGTCCCCATAAATTCTGGCTGTGGAAAACCAGCAGAAATTGCAGCTGAGAGAAGCAAAGGGCGGCTAGAGCCCCAGGTGGTCCTCTTAAAGGGCCTGTGCATGGACTTACTTGCTGACATGCTTGTTTGCTCTGAGGTCCAGCACTAAGGCACCAGGGACCACAGCCGTAATTAGCCTTTGTTATGCTCCTGAACAAGGTACCTGTGTGGTCCCCTCAAAATACTTTGCATGTCTTACTTTGCAACGAAGACAGAAAAATCGCTCTTGGCAGACCAGGAGACCTCACGCTTTCCTCTACCACAAGGTTCCCACAGCCTAGCTGTTACCAGTTTGATAGGCCTGGGCTCTGAGCTGATGTCCAGGTAAGAGGACTGAAGCATTTAGCTCTTCTCCCTGCTGTCATCACCAGTCGTTCCAGCAGACTGTCCGTTCACCAGCGGAGCTGATTGCAGTCGCCCTGTTTTCAGTTGCAGACAGAGTTCCGTCAGTCCCTGCACCTAAAAACCTCCAGACACACGACTCGGTGGGACAACTTTCCCACGTCCTTAATCGCCATCGTTACCCCAGACAAGCCCAGAGTCTAAGTCATAAACAGAAAGGTAGAGTGGCATGATGGTCAACTGCACAGGAGCTGGAGTCAGGCGACCTGAGTCCTTTCATCACCATTTGCCTATGGCCTTGGGCAACGTACAGTGTCTCCAATGGAAATCAGAACAGTGGGGTTGTATGCGTATCTATATAACAGAATGTCCGCCACAGGATTGCTTTGAGGATTACATAAATCATGCCTACCAGAAAATACTTTTCCAATAAATGACACTTTAAGTTATTATGCAAACTCTGATGCAGAACAAGGTCCCGGGTGCCCCACATTGAAACAGATCAGTTTCATTTAGAAAGTTGGGGATAAACTCTGATTTAGACAGGATATGCCAAGCATTTTCTGGTTTCCCATGGTCACCACTCTACCGGCTCTTCAAAGGAGATACTCATGTTGTAGGATTGCCTGCACAGACACCCTCTCCCCAATACCATTATACAGCAGGCACCCAGGAGAGAACCAAGGAACCAGGAGACCACAGGCCAGGCTGCTACTGAAGGAATTCTCACTCCTGGTCTGTGAGTAACAGTAAAGGTAGCATCTTCAGCTGGAGTCCGGTACTGAGGGGAAATCTACCATCCTAGAGTCTACATGTCCATGACCACCTCAATCCCACATTTCCAAAACCCCAATGATGATTGTTGCTGCTTGATAAGACTCACCAATCAAAGCACAAATGCAACTGACACTTGAAGCATCTCCAATTTTTCATTGTAGTCAGATAGCAATGCCTGGCAATTCCCTCAAGTATCAGAGCCTCCAGAACTCTGTGCCCAAATTTCAGACCAAAATCTGGGACTTGACGGAAAACCCATTTAATCTTTTTTTTATTGTTAAATTTATTGGGGTGACATTGGTTGGTAATAATTACATAGTTTCCAGGTGTACAATTCTACACTACATCATCTATGCATTGCATTATGTGCTCACCACCCAGAATCAGCTCTCTTTCCATCCACATAATCTTAACCCCATGCAACCTACTCAGGTTTCTAACATGTAACCCAAGTTATCTCATTTGGACTAAAGGAAAATTATATTCATTGCAGACTTGCATTCTATTCTAAATAGTTTGAAATATATATATTTTTTTAATTTGCCATTTAGTCTCAGCCATTGAGAGGCCTCTTTGCCCACTAAGAATGCATCTCAAGAAGAGAGTAGATTGTGAGGCTGATGCTCTGAGTGTTCTGCCCAATCCAAGTGACAGTGAGGGGACCTGCAGGCACAGAGAAGCAATTCTGCTTAGAAATGTCACACTGCAGGTTTCAATTAAAAACGTGTTGAGACGCAGTCATGCATGGAAGATGTTACATGTTGTGAGACGATTCAGGCACCTGTGTCACTGGTGGGTGGGTTTCTTCTAATGACTTGGGCAGCCCCTATGAAGTGGGGGTGAGTACTCCTGCCAGTAACTGTGGGACTCAGAGAGTGTCGAGGGCATGAAGAACACTCGTCTGAAACTCAGATTATGATCCTACCACTAATTCCACTGTGAAGCGATCAGTTCTCTGGACCTCAGTTTATCTTCTGTAGATTGAAGGGTCTGAGTTGAAGGACTTCCATGGTCTAAACTCCAGCCACAGGGAATGGAAGACTACTCTCTTTCAGGGGTTCTTCGTTGTGTAATTTCTGGCTGCTGACCCTCCAGACCCCATGCAAGCAAAATCTTTAGAAATTAGTATTTTATTGATTTTGACATGTGCTGTCATTGACGCTTCTGGTTTATGTGTTTTAATTAAATGTTATTATTTGCCACTGTGTCCTGAGGCCATGTGTTGGGAATGGGTGAGATTACATAAATCAGAACTGAAGTTCTGTGTTGGGAGTCCATTGATTCCTCTCATGATGTCATTGTAATTATTTCTCTTTAATCAATAGAGAAGCTTTGATGTTCTCTGTATAGCTGAGAAGTCTTCTTTCCATTTATCTCCCACCTTGTTGAAAACGCTCAAAGCCCTTCTCTAAAACTCACCCTCCTCTGATGTAAACACGAGTATGTTTTTGCTGTTGTTGCTATTATTAGACTCCACCATTTTTTCTCAGAGCCACCTCCACTTGGGGACTGAGAGCTCATTTTTCTTTGTGGAATGAAGTTCTGACCTGGGACTGTGGCTTCTGTCTGCTCCTCTCTCTGCCCCCATTTTGGTTCCCCCTTGGTTCCCTACATACTGTGCTGCAAGCTCTTGACCACAATTAATTTGAAACTTCTTCTAGATTCTTATGTTGTCAGGGATGTCATTTATAACACCCTTTCTACATCCCACCTGTCTGCCTTGCACAAAGTTAGTGCTCAATGCAGGTTGGTTGCATTTAGTTGAAAGAAGAGAATAAGGAATTTGCATTTCACTAGAATCTTCCTAGAGTCAACTGAGATTCATCCCAGAGCCTGAACCCCAACCCAGACAGGAAAGACCATGGCTGGAGAGCAAAGAGGCTATGGTTTTTTACAACATCAATACGTGTATTAAACTCAAATAATACTAACATTCTCATCCAAAAAGAAGTCTATTATATATAATGAATTCCTAAAATACTTTAGGGGTAAGAAGTGGGGAGTGAGAAGAATTGCTTATTAACCCTTTATTTTGTATTTTTATTATTTTTATATTTTTTTGGCTCATGCTCAATAAATATTTCTTGAATAAATATCTACATAGAACTTAGGAACCAGAGCAAATGCAAGCGTCTCCCTCCACACAAATCCAGCTTCCTCCAAGAAAAGGGCCTTCCCCAACACGAGCATTTTCATTTTTCAGAATTTCTAAAGCTACAAGTTTTTGTTTGATTCTACCTTCATTGACTTAACAAATATTGATAGAACACTGTGTTCCAGACACCACTGTAAGCACTCCACATTAACTCACTTAATCTTTACAACAATCCCACAAGGCAGAAGTGAATATTACTATTAATCCTCAATGTACTGTTGAGGAAACACAGGCAAAATAAGAGCAAAATAACTTGGCCAAGGTCACACAACGAGTGGGAACCAGAACCAGGATTTAACCGCAGGAGGTTAAGCTCCATTCTCTACCCACTCTTCTAGGCTGCCTCCACCTCAGCCATGGACTGATTACTGGCGTCTTTTTTGTCAGCCTGGACTCTCCATTGTCCTGTGAGCTTCATGACGGGTAGAACCACCACTCCTGCTTTATTACATCCTCCCACCATGTTCTTTCAATAAACATTTATTAAGCACTTCCTCTGTGTCTGGAATGATGTACATTCTCAGAATATAGCAATAAACTAGACCGTCAGGATCCCTGCCTCACAGACCTTACATTCTAATGAGAGGAAACGCACAATAGCCAGGTAAACAAACCAACTAACCAATGGAGAAGATAATTAAATAAGGTGACCAGAGTTTAACATTGGTAAAGCGGGACACCATTGACCGGGGGGAGGGGGTTCTTGATTAAAAATTTGGTCTATCTCCCGCCGTTCCCTAGCTTGTCGTGCATTCTTTCCAAAAATCGGGACTTTTTTATAATGCCGCGGGACGCCGGACAAATTGTTAAAAATTGGGACTGTCCCGCCAAAAGCGGGATGTCTGGTCACCTTATAATTAAAGATCATCACAAGTGTGATGAAGGGAATAAAAAAGAGGAATGGGATAAAGAGGACTTGAGGCAGAAGAACCTCATTCGATTATGTGAGGAAAGAGAGCTCCAGTCAGAGGGTCAGCCAGTGCAAAGGCCCTGAGGCAGAAATGGGCTTGGGCAATCTTCAGAAAGAGAAAGGTGCCTGGAACGTAACAGTCAAGAGGAAGAGGGTGGGGAAGCAGAGTTCAGATTGTGTAAGTCTCAGAATTTGGATTCTTTGTGCCAAGTCATGAGAAGTCATGGCACAGTGCTGAGCACATTGCCAGAGCACATTGAATAACTTGCACACTTCTATACCTGTGTGCTCTCAGCCCACTTGGAACCACTGACCACTGTGTCCAGGGTGCCCAGTTATTCCCCCACTCCCACCCCCTCCCCCATTGTGGACCTGGAATCAGATTTCCTGGGTTTCAAGCCCTGCTCTTCTATTCACTAGTTGAATGACTTGGGCAAATGACTAAACCTAAGCTTCAGATTTCTGACCTGAAAAATGGAATCATAAAGTACAGATCCCAGATTACTGTGAGGATTAAAGAAAATGATGAGTGCCACGTGGTCGGCACAGATTTGGGAGGTAGGAAGCTAGCACATAAGGCAGTTTTTATGTTGTGGTGGTTATTTTTCTTAATCTCAGTAGGAGATCGGCCCTGAAGGGTAAACAGTGCCTGGTAGAAAGTGCTGAAATCTATGGCATCTGTTCTATTGGTTTATGGTTTTACAACAGCAGTTCAGTGCAAAGGGTCGGACAAGAAAAAAGTAGCATAATCCCAAACATCTACTAATTCCCAAATACCATGATCTCTACTTTTTTTTTTTTTTCATTCAACATACTGGAAAGTTCTAACCTTACTCATTTAAAATCCCTCTCCAAGCCTGATTCTGTTTTATGTTAGTATTTGTGCCAAGACAGCATCAGAAGCAACGTGACCTTCTGCTAGAGAATCGCTAGCTGAAAATGGAGAGTACCAGGACAAGAAACTCAATTCTTAGCCCAATGAAAAGAGAAGAGCATTTCACCCAAGGAATGTGAGGCCAGGATTTCTGTTCAGACTTTCTGAGAAATACAGTTTCATCGAAAAGCAATTACTCTGAGCAATTTTTCTGTGGTGTTCCAAGGAACCATGAAGAACCAAGCCCTGGCGCCATCTCCTGGCAATCTCCAAAGCAGATGCTTAGCAGGAGGGACTCCCCACCCTCCTTGACTGAAATTAAGTTTAGGGGGGGGAAAACTGGTAATTTCATTGTACCTTCTGTGTTTTCAACCTCCTGTTAAATGTTTGAACCGAGAAGAGCAGATGGTAACAGTGTCAGCCACTTACAGTCCCCACAAAGGACAGCCCCTGCTATGTCGTTACTTCCTTTGTTCTTGTAAGAGCTTGTCACCCAACAGAGGTACCTAGAGATCAGAAGCAGTATGTTCATCCTCAATGGGCCAGCGCGTGGCCCTGCCCGTGCACCCAGTCTTACAAGAGGATAGTCCTCTGCCCAAATTTACATCCTTGACTACTTCACACAAAGAAATCATGCATGGAATCTGCCTTCAAAGAGCTGGGCTCCCTGCTCACTATAGAACCGCAAGGCTAAGTTCACCTCAGTACCCAGAATCTCACAATAACGACAGGTTGGGGTCTGCACTTTTTAGGGACAAGAAAGATGACCACCCTGGTCATCATGGTCAACTTACACTTTCCAAGGCTTTGATGAAAGCAGGTAGCTGTCTGGCGTGGATCGCTTCAGCAGTTATATTTAGCTCCATACTCGCTTTAGAGCTAGGTAACTTGGCGGTTAGCAGGCATACAGCTGAAATGGCTAGGACAAGTACATATGCAAGGTTGCTGGCCCAGGAGTGAAGCAATATCCCAAAGAATTCTGTTCATTCCTCCAAGCGGATAAGCAGGACAGTTTGGAAGACAAAAAAAGTCTCTGACTGGGCTGGTTCCTCCCTTCTCTACTCAGGGATCTATATATACACATACAAACATACACACATACATACATACACACACGTACATACACACACATTGAGCCTTTCCTGCTTGCCTGATAATGTGATAAGCATTTTATTAAGCTCCTCACTTAATCTCAACAGCGCACGCTATTGGTACCCCTTTTATTTCCGCTTAACAGATAATGAAAATAGGCTTAGAGAGGACTTAAATAATTTGCCCAAGATTTAAAGCAAGTAAATAGCAGAGGCAGGATTCAAACTCATACATTCTGATTCCTCTGAACCCCTATAATGAAGTATCTTCCAGAGACCCAGGTCTTGGGATTTCCACAGGCACTACTGAAAATACAGTCACTCTTTATATTTGCAGGATGGATGAAATGAAGTAATTCTCCATGGATAAAAAGGGTGCTCTCCAAAGCCCTGTGATGTGTATGGTAGGAGAGGAGGAGGTGTGTTCACGACGCCACCTAATCCTACTGAACAGCACTTACACAGCACACGTCCTTCCCCTGGGTCTTCACACACTTGATGCAGCTACTGAACCATACATAGTCCTCATCCCCGGCCAGCTTTCTAGGACCCCGAAAGTAATTTTCTCACACAGTCCATGCCTAACGATTAATTTCTCATGGTTATTTTCAAAAGCATAAATACAAGTGCTATTAACTGGTAATAAAACTAGCCAGCCGTTTCTAAAACCCAGAGCTGGCAACTACCCTGTGGTCTTTGGGGACCTTTCGTTCGCCAGATTCTGCTAAAGCAAGTATTTCTTTTTTTATATTAAAAAGGGGGGCAACCTTGTCTTTTGCTCTTTCCAAAATGTAAAGAATAATGAGGTCTGGTTGGGTCAGAACTTAGGGAGGCAGTTTTTTCAGAACTATAGGAAGCTGTCAGGATTCCTGACTCCAAAAACCACTTACCAGCCTCCATATAGAGAATTTATGGTTTTTTCCAGATAACATTGTTTTTTTGTAAGTAGGAATTTAACAAGCGTTCATTAACCACATGTTGGGATTCTGACACTGCTTAGACATTGTGGACACCAAAGAAAGGGCACTACACCTGTCCTCAAGGCACTTAATAACTACTTATGGCGGTCTGACCCACACATGAAGAAACTCAAGAATAAGATGAGGCAGGACACAGACAGGCAAAATGGAAAGGTACAGATAATAGGGAATGTCATGCTCAGAAGTGGAAATTTCTGAGCTGTCAGAAGGGAGGCCTAGGGGAAGCTGGGATGGCTCAGCGGGTTAAGCGCTCGCTTTGTAGCCCTGGAGCCCGAGGATCAAATCCCGGCCCCAGCCCATGCAGACCCATATGCTGAACTGGGGTGTGCCCCCAGTTCAGTTCTTGCCAGGGCCTATGCAGGAGGCTCCTGGCCCAGTTCCTGCCCTGCGCAGCCCTGTGCCCATCTGTGGAGTCAAACTATATGGAAAACTAATGCTGTCAACTATGGAGACTGCTCTGGGCCCTCCCCCTTCTCTCTGTCTCTCTCTGTCTGTCTCTCTGTCAAAAAACAATCAAAATAAATCTTAAAAAAAAAAAAAAGAAGGAAGGCCCACCAGTCCTGCTACTCACGAGCCCCTGACCTCTGCACCACCCTCCCCCCCCACCCACCCCAGTTATCCAATCTGAAAAATGGCAGAGCTCAGCCATTCATACAACAAATTTGCTTCAATTTGAACTCTGACCACAACCAGCCACTCTGTGGTTCTGGTGATACAGTGCTGACCCTGCCCTAATGGATTTTATGGTCTGGTGGGAGAAAGGAGAAAGCAGATAATAAGTAGATGAATAGAAAAATATATTACATGGCAGGTAGTGACAAGGACTCTGAAGTAAAGGAAGGTAAGGGGCTAGCAAGTGACTGGGGGCTATATCCAGAAGCATGATTAGGGGGATCTCACTGATTCAGTAATGTTGGGGTACAGTGTGGATGGTGTAGAAGAGAGACCCAAACCAACATCTATGGGAAGAGCGTTCCTGAAAGGCAAAGCCCTGAGACAGGAATGACTTAAAATGGTTGAGGAACAGCATGGATGCCCGTGTGGCTGGATCGCTGGGTGTGTTTGGGAAGTGATGGGAAATGAAGAGCAGCCAGGAGCCAGACCATGAAGAGCTTAGTAGGCAAAGGCATGGAGTTCCAATGGGAAGAGCGTCCAAACCATCTGGATCTAAGGGGTGGGACTTGAGCAGGATGGTCCTACGTGAGTAAGGTCTAGAATGAAGGCGTCCAAATGCTAAGTATTCAAATTTAAGATGATCTGGGCCCCTTTGCATTTGGAGAGTAATTTAATTAGGAAAGTAACCCAACAAAGGGGAAAAAGATCAGGGGTGGAAATCTGGAAACCAAGGAGAGTCGCAGGCATTTCATGAGCGAATTGGAAAACATGTGGTGTTTTTTAGGCACCCAGTGCCCTGATACCATCCTTCTTCTGTCCAAAGACTCCCTATATGGTGCTCTTCTAAAGTCACCCAAGGATTCAGCCTTCTAAACACCAACATGCCATTCAGAACTCACTAGTCACATGTTCCATGGCCATTGTTATCTCTACTACAGATAACAGGAAGGTGCTAATGTTGGAAAAAATCCATGCTCATCAGTTAGTGTTTCTCAAATTTCTTACTTTAGATTTATTATTCTTAAGGCAGAAAAGAGAAAATACATGGACCCAGATTGCCTGGAAGATGTAAGGGGAAACAGTCCTTTGCAAGCAGGAAACTTAATTGAAGATTCATGTTTTGTCTTAAAATGTATGTCAATGTTGCATTCTATTCCAGGTCTATTTGTAAGAACTTAACGGGAATGTTTTAGATTATTCAAGGAGCAAATATGATTCTCAAAGAAGATATGCCACATTTATCCTGGGCTTTGCCACCCACCTGGTACACTACACCAAATTGCTAGGGCTGCACAAACTCAGCCCGGAACATATTAAGTTGGTAACTAAACTTAACCCCATTGGAATACTCTTCTTTCTAGAGGACCTCAAGTAGTTGCTAAAATTTGGGATTTCAAAGAATAATTTATTATTGTGGATAATATATGAGGCAGAGAGCCCCTAAAGCAGGTCTGAGTATCTTCTTAAATAAAGTCCCTAATTCCAGGCCTGATCTCATAATTATTTATCTTTGGAAAGCACAGGCCATTTTAAATGTGGGTTGCATTACTAATATGAGTTGGAAATATTCTGCATCTCTGAGAGGCTACATTTCTCATATTGTGTTTATTTAATATTTATTAATATCTTGGGACATAGTATAATGGGTTTGAGATAAAAAGATCGCTTGTAAATACACAGTTGTCCACACAAATGGGACAATGGTTATTTGCAAAGGAAAAAGAAATTAGAAGGAATAAAAACCTTCATGATAGCTGCATCAGTACTGCTATAACTACACATTGCCGTATTAACAATATTTTGAGGGACTTACACTAAATCACCGTCCTTTTTTCCAACTCAGAACCCACATAATTACAGCTTTCTGGCTACCAGGGAAGGACAGGAAGCCACACTGAACGCTGCCCGTGCTTGGAGGTTGAGTGGGCCGCTACTGCCCCACAGTGAGGACTGTTGAAATGGCAACTGCAGGCAACCACCTATTGTAGTTCCAACCAGACAGAAAATATAAAATACTTACTTTTATGCAATTTCTATTTTCAATTCTCGCACACTTACAGCAATTATAATAAATGACAAACACAGGATTCTTTATGTAATTCCAGCAGCATTATATAGCACAAAATGTATTAATGATAAATATACACACACATTTTGTTCTGTCATTTTACCATATTCCTAAATATCTAGCTTACATTATAGTTAAAGTATAGATTACTTTTCCTCTTTTTGAAAAAGATTTATTTATTATTTTGAGAGAAGGTGAGAGAGAGACAGAGAGAAGGGAGGAGGGCCCAGAGCAGTCTCCACAGTTGTGCATTGTTACTTTTTTGACTTAGTTTCATCCTATACAGGCGGATGTGGGGCAGCACGGAGTGGAACCTAAACCAGGGGCCTCCTGCACAGGAGGTGAGAACCTTCACCACCGTCTTGGTGGTCAGCAGTTGCACCACAGTTCAACACAGGGGCCTGCAAGGGCCAGGACAGGGACTCAATACCCAGACCCCATGGCTTCAAGGCAAGCACTCAACTTATTGAGCTATCCTGGAATCGATACTTTTTACCTTTTTAATTTTAGGTCTGACATATGGTTTTTATGCCAAATAAAAAAATTAATAGCTCAAATCCAAATAACCCAAATCTTAAAGCAATTTTGGGGTCAAAAAAATATCTTACTATGTAATAACAGTTTGTTCTTCCTCTTTGATTTAGCTAGGCATCGATTTTAGGTAGAGTCTACCTATCTAAAAATTTTAAGAATTCTTATAAATTAAATGGAAGTCTTTGTTTAACACATAAGTTACCTTTTTAACTGGATATTAAAAGAATATTCTAATGAGGGACTTCACAACTTGATAGAGGCAGATTCAGAGGTAGGTTAGGTAGGCAGCTTTCTAGGAGAACAATTAACAAGAAAATCTGAAACATGAAGAAAACTGTAATGAAATAGGAAAAACTGAATTTATTAAATCTCTATTTTAGGTAGAATACTGTATCTACCAATCTGAAGGAATACGTTGCATGAGACTTTTGGATTTGGGAGGAAAACCCTCAAGTAAAATGATAAAGCTGCCTTTAAAAAGACAGTGTAAAATCCTAGTAAATTGGGAATAGAAGGTCACTTTCTTAATTTGATAAAGAGCTGATATTTTTCCCCCAAAATCTCTAGCAATTGTCATATTAAATGGTGAGATACTAGGAGTAATGCAGTAATGTTTGTAATAGTGATGGAAAATATCCATCAACCAGAGAATGGAGCACTAAATTGTGTTAATTCAATAGCAGTTAAAATTACTTAGCCATTTGGATCTACATGGATAGTGCTTGAATACGCAGCATTTAGTGAAAAAAAAAGCTTATTTTAGAATGTTGAGTGCAGCATACTATTATTCACATAAATTTTAAAAACACATAGCATCATTACATATTGCTTATAAACTTGTAAAAGTATAAACATATGGACTAGATTCATAATCAAACTCAGGGCTGCCTTGCCTCTGGGTGAGAGGAATATATGGGCCATCACTTTTATATGTAATATCCTATTCCATTTAAAAAGAGAGAGCAAGAAGAAGATATGAAGCAAATATGACCAAATATTAAATATTCTTTTACTTGGTATGGTGGTTACATAAGTGTTCTTCATATTATCCTTTCCTTATTCCATTGAAAAGCAAAGCAGTCAATCTAGTTCCTCACAAGATCTTTGATATACTGAGTTTAATGTGCAAATTAAGGCCAGAGCTAAACAAACAAGGAGTTCCAAGTGTTCTTCCTCCAGAGCACTCAGCCTTTCCTCTAAATCAGGGGTCTCCAAACTTTTCAGCTGCATTAACTATCAAACAGCAGTTTGGGGGCTGACTACACACTCGAGGTCCAAATAAAAAAGAATCAAAACATAGATGTTGTTTTTAATTATTTATTTAATATTATTTTATTCAGATAAAAAGGTCTCCACGGGCCGGATGAGAGGGCCTCTGGCCCGTGGGCCGTAGTTTGGAGACCCCTGCTCTAAATAAATCAAGATCCAACACTTATCGAGGATACTGGTTTGAAGGTACATCAAATCATTATTCTACCCAGAGTGGCTTCATGTCCCCTCCAGCACTTATGTTGAAACATTTCGTCTCTAAACTTAAGGTGGACATAAACATCAGCTTTTTTGGTCCAGACTCCAGAGTATCCCTGCTGGTATCCTGAAACTCCTAAGTTGACAACTGAAAAAATTCCAATAATAAGTTTTCAGAGATAAAGAATAAAATAGAAGGGCAAATATTTTCAACTAACACATGAACACACACATGTGTACATTCATATGTAATGATCCTATGTAAGTAAAAAAAGAGAGAATTTGGAGAGAAATACACTCATCACTTTATCTTCCTTAGGCATATAGCATTGTCTGAAATTCATTAAATTCCTAAACTCCCACTCTAACCTCAATGTCTGGTCATAGATAAAAAAAACAAATAAGGGGAAAGCCGGGACGGCTCAGCGGGTTGAGCGCTCGCTTTGAGGCCATGAGGACCGAGGATCGAATCCCGGCTCCGGCCCAGGCAGGACCCACGTGCTGAACTGGGGAGTTCCCACAGTTCGGTTCTCTAACTGTCTCTGTCTCTGTCTCTCTCTCTATCTGTCAAAAGTAAAATAGAAATAAATATGCACTGA
>PVKE010031570.1:0-18954 GCA_004027555.1 Craseonycteris thonglongyai
CTTCCCTCCCTCTCTCCCTCCCCCCTCCTCCCCTTCCCTCAGGCAATCACCAAGTTATTAAGTGTGTCCATAGGTCTCTGTGTCTTCGTTACTTTCAGTTTTATATTCCACCTATAAGTGAGGTCATGTGTTTCAACTCAGGTTTATTGATCACTTGTTTGCTATTTGTTGCTCCTGATGTTCCCCCAGAGGAAGCTGAAGTCACTGTCTGGCTGGCACCAGCAAGACATGTCTATCTTTGCTGAGGTGACACTTTGGTGCCATGCTGATTTCATGACCGAGGCAGTGTTGTCACAGGTCACTGTGCTCTGGCTGTTAGGACAACTGGCACAACAAAATGTGCCCTGGTCCCCATGAGTCCCATGTGGGATGACCCCGTTGTACCTTGTTACATACACACCAGACACCCTCACTTCTACGTGTGCCACTTCAAATACGCCACTAGGCATCCGCACTAGTGTTCTGCTGCTGGGATACACAAAAGCCAGCGACAGGTGGGTGGGCGGACCTTTGACATGTGAGGGAGACCTAGGTGTTCAATCAAGTTCACAGAGCAGAAGAGAAAACAAATAAAAAGATTGAGAGTTGCCACTGCAATAAAGGTTAGAACTTCTGTTAATCAAAATACACCACCAGAACGATTGAAAAAAAATTTTCAATGCATATGGTTGTCAAAATCTTGATAACCCAGCATCTAACGTAGAAGGAAAGAGTCAATGTCAGGTCCTTGTGGGGCATTGGGGGAATGATAAATGTGCACCAGGTGGTCTTGGAAACATGTGAATAGTATATCAGTAGAATGGTATCATTAGTTTAAGTTTATCTAAAGACAAAAAAAATCATTTTTAAAATATTTGGTCTGATTAGATTACTACTAATAAAAGTAACTAGAATGTATGGTTTTGAGTAGGGCTGTGGCTGAATGTAAAGTGGCTATTTTGTCACCCACCTTTATTCTGTTTGACTGATGTAGTTTAAAACTAGGAGGCCCCCCAACCTGAACAAGACTTCTCCAAAAACCTTTCACAACCAGTATGAAGTGTTGTGCAGAAATCCAGAGGCATTGCAGCATGAGGGTGATGGCCATTATTTGAAGGTGTGTCCGAGGGTGCTGGACTATGTTGGCTCCTGGCTGGTCATCTATGACTCGGTAATCATGTTTGTGGTGAGTAAGATCTACATTCAACTTGACTATAACCTGACAATTCATCCTGTTGAGGCATTGAAATAAATCTCCCCTCTAGATCAATAGTAATGAAAATGTACCTCAGAAAAAATATGGAAAAATTAGAATGTCCCAAACACAAAACATACAGATTTTTAAATTTATTTTTATTTTCAATTACATTTGGCAGACACTATCATATTGGTTTCAGGTGTGCAGCATAGTAGTGAGACATGTATATAACTCATGAAATCCTCGTTCTGATACTTGCTTCCCATCTTACACCACACATAGTTATGACATTTTTATTTATTGTCTACCCTATGATGTATAGCATCCCTGTGACTATTTGGTAACTAGGAATTTGTACTTTCTAATTGGAGGAGTGGGTGAAAAAGGGGAAGCAATGAAGAAGCAAAAATTACCGATCTGAACAGATGCCCATTCTTTGTTAACCAGCATAGTGCACATTCTACTAGATATGGGTGAAGGTAAGCAGTATGCATTAAGTTTTCAAACTTTGATGAGAGCTTGATATAAGATAATGACAAGTCATAGAAAGCATACAACACCTAACACCATAAGTAAAAAGCATAAAACCAAGCAAAAACAAATTGTATGTTGCATAAAGAAACATACAAAGGTAAACCTATAGAAAATGCAAAAGAATAATAAGTGAAAAATATGAAATAGTGATTATTTCTGGGTCAAAGGAGCATGTGATTATAGAATGCTATCCAGCTAGCTATCGCATGGTCAAATCCTATTCTTTAGGATTTAGGTCAAGGTTTCAAAATCATCATGTTATTCTTCATGCCTTACATTTATGTTAGGTGGTTCTATTTTAGTATTTTCTAAAGTCATATTTTGGGTAAATTTAAAAGTGGCTTCCTTCAGGTTCGGTCACCAGAATACAGGATATTTGGCAAATTTTGTATTTGCTTAAAAAAAAAAAGTCTCCCTTTCTTGCTCCTAATTGCTTTTTGTTGTTTGGCTCTACACTTCTAGAACAAAAGACAATTTTTACTTTCAAGAAATATTTTGTTCCCTTGCCAAACTTTATGGAGGGAATGTCAAACTTTTCACATTGTATATTTCTCACAAAAAATATTTCTGACAAGTTGGAAAAAGTGTTTTTTCTTTCCCTTGCAGCTGTAAATAGACATTTTCAAGTCACCAAACAAAGAATCCTAATATGTCAGCTCAGCATAATTGTTCAGGAATAACATAATTTTTAAATATTTACCATCGTATGCAGATGGATAGAATATACATATTATATGGTTCTTTGCAAAATGCATATCTATGTGTATGTAAAATGGAATTTTTAGGCTTTAACATTTAAAGTTCACATCCTAGAAAGTAAAAATAGTGACAAAGTGTTTATACCAAATTTTCAAATTATTTTTATCCATTGACTTATATGACTAAGCATAGTTAAAACTAATTTTATAAAGAAATTGAGAAACGTTGTTTACTTTCTGTTAGTAGAAATAATTATATCCGTGCAGGTTCACTACTGAAACAAATTTTACATGAACTTATAACTTCAGCATTCCATTCTACAATAATGTAGATATTTTTACAAGCACATTCCAGTATTTTTTTTAACACATTCAAATGCCAACTTTGATCACTCTTGTAACCATGTACTGACCAGTGATTCTCAAGGTTGAATCTGTGTAGGAATCACATAGGGGCCATTTCAAAACTGCAACTCAGATTCAGACTCAGGGTCTGAAGTTCCCCATTCGTAAAAACCTCCGGATGTATTGGTGATAATGGTCTCTGAGCCACACTTCCAGTCCTGTGGTCCTTGACACTGCGTTTTCTGATGCTTTGGTCTGTTTCGTATCTTCCAAAATACATTATGCTGCCGTCATTAAGTTTATGCAATAACCAGATATTTAAAATGTTTTATATTTTAGAAAAATCCACTGGTATTAAACTGGGCCCAATTACCTTTTGTTTTTCATCCTAGTATTTCTGGTTTTATCTCAGTTTTTTCTTTTGATATAGATCTGTTTGCCACACATAGTTGAGTATTGTTTCTAAAATTCTTTTTTTTAATCTTTAATTTTTCCTTTCCTTCCTTTTTCTTCGATTTTACCAGTTGTTAAATTTATTGGGGATGACAGTGGTAACAATAGGTTCCAGGTGTGCAATTCCATAAAATAAAAATTAATGTTTGAACTAGTAGGAATTATTATAATTTGATAAATTTTTACATGCTAGTAAGTTGAAACACTTTAAATCAAGGCTATCAATGGACTGTACACTTGAATGTGATTTATGGTATTCATAGCAAACTAAATGGTGTACAGAGCTATGTACTTTTAAATAAAATTTCTTATATCAAACAAATATCTTGAAATACTTTCTTTTTATTTAGAAATTACAGCCCTTACCCCATTCTACAACGAGAAAAACATAAATTATCGCTAAACTTTGAAGCTAGAAGCAGCAACCTGTTTAGTTTACGAACGGAGGCACTAAAAATCAAGTAGTTCATCATTTAACAAATTTCATTCCTACATCATGTAGCACTGTGAGATATTAATTAATGTGGGGTCTAATTGCTGTTATTTGATTATGATGTTACTAGTATTGTTACAAGTTGAGATGAAGTAGACAAACCAATTCTATATAAGTATCTAGCTCTGCAATAATGTCTTTTAACTTAGTAATTTATAATAAATGACCAAATCATAATTTCACAAAAAGTAGAAAATATTTTTAATCTTCTTTTATGAGAGGGGATACAATATTCAATAATTTATATATTCATATACCAAAATGTTGATTTATCAGCTATTCATTAGATTAATATGGTTGATTATGAACACTAAAAGATAACATTTCAAATGATGCTGTCATGACTCTTTCGGAAATGAAATTCCTATTAAGATAATATATTTCTCTAACAATTAATTATCCTCTATGAATCACATTTTTCTTTTTCTTAACAGTAATACAAGCCAATGTTTGACCTTTCCCAGAAACTATTAAAACTGCCTAACAATGCATCTGGAAATGGCTGCTTTGATGGTTCTTAAAAAGAGTCTTCCTTCTTTTCATTTAAAATTTATTTGTCCCCTTGGTCATATCCTGCAAACTTTCTTGGACAGAAAAACCACAGAATGTCATCTGTAATTGCTCATTACACATTCTTGCACACATTTAATAGCTCTGAAAAATCATCTCTCCTATAGTCCATATTTCCTGATATAATTGGTGTGATTACTGTGAATACGGAACAGGGAGAGTATACCGAATTACTGTGGATTATCCACAAATCAACTCCCACATGATTTGTGATTCCCAGTTAAGAATATCAGACAACATAGAAGCATGAGAAATTGATCATTTAAATGTATTAACTGAATAAATCTATGAACAAACAATCCCACTGCCTTATGCTGATAAAACTTTTCACCATGAATGATTCAGCAAAAAGTATGGGTAGATGTGAACCAGGAAAGAACCAAAAGATTTTATCTATTACATACTTAGCTTAGAAGAATCCTGTATCTTCTGTCACGCAGTTTGTAGAATTGAACTGCTTCATTGTGTAAAGAAGCAAAATTTGAGAAAAATTCAAAATAACTTAAAAGAAAAAAATATCTTCAGAATATATAATGATAATGTGGATAATCACAAAATCAAATTCTTAAGTTATATATACATTGTCCTTTCATTGATTAAAATTTGTTCAAGATTTGGAAATGTATAATATACTGCAAGTAAACTACAATATAACTATAGGGATAAATTTCAGAATAACTTGAATACAGGTTTAAAGAAACTCCGTAATAGACAATATGTAGTGTGCAAGATGAAAGATATTTTATTCTAATGTAAGCTGTATTAAAATATTTTGATGAGTTTAGCCTTTCATTTCCCTCTGTGATGTTTACAAGCGACTCTCCCAACATTCTTTCTACCATACCATGTAGTTAAAAGTCATTCTTTACTCCTCGGCCTGAAAGTAACCTTCAGGAGTGAAGCCAAGCAAGGTTTTGATTAAATATTGAACGCAAATGATTTTGTCATAAGAGCAACTTCAGTAAGTGCTTTGTGGACTTCAATGATTTCTTGCTACTGAAAAGATGCTTAAATAGTGTTACCAAGGGTTCAATAAAAACTGTATCTCTGTCTTGTGTAATCACTACAGTACTTCAACTCAAGCCTTCTAGATCACGTCTTTAGTGTTTCTTAATATTCAAGGACATTTGTGTTCTTAAGGAGGACTTCTAGTGAGGACTTCTGTCTTTCCCTTGATTCTCAATGTCACTCCTATATCAACTGTCATGGAAGATTCTTGCCATCTCTCTGCCTTATACCAGCGTGGATGTGTCCTTTTGTTATTGCTCACAGGAGCTTAACAACGAGCAAAAAAAGCATTAACTAAAACTGAGAATTAGGTATTACTCACTGCCTCTTAAAGCCCTGCAGGTAGTCCAACGTGTGATTACTTTCTGAGAGCCACAGCAAAATGTTTCTGCCATCTTCTTTTGTATAGCATTTAGCTTAATCCATTAGTTAACCCCAAACTCAAGTCCAAAGTGCCTGTTTGTGTGCGCTGACTGATGGAATAACTCTTTTAAGAGAAGGGTTGTCTGTGGGATCCAAGCTCTACCCTGTACAATCACTAATGTTTCCTTTCCTTTCTTCTCTTGCCATGTGGCCTCGTGGTCCTCCACTGCTTTTCTTGGGGAACCAACAGTGTTTAAGGGTGTGACAGTGACATTAAGATATGACTTAACAGAGGGAGATTAGGCCAATGCTCAGTGTGTCAGTTGTGTCTTATTTGTCTCTGGAAACTCTCTACAGACTTCTCCCTTTTTCCTGATTGACAGACAGTCCTTGTGGTCACATTGGACTATTGCTTTTGTCTGAAAAGGGTCACATGGATAAGGAGGAAGAAGGGGGTTGCCTGCCTCTTCTGTTGAGCATCACCACCCCATACTGATTATATGCATAAGTAAGTAATGCACATGCTGCATGCATCTGGTTACAATTATAGTTCCACTGCGGTGTATGCTGTTGATGGTTGGTGGGGGAGGTGTAACTGGGGAAAGGAGACTTGACAGTCCCCTGTGACTTTCTTGCTCATAACACTTTGTTAAAGCTGCACCCAATTTGTTAAGTTTGAATTGGCCGTTGGATTGATGTTGCCATTGTTTGGCAGATAGCTTTTGAACTAGTTTCTTTTTCTGATACCCAAATGGCCCCTGATTCATGGGGGTTAGCTGAAGGTCTTAATGGGAAATATCTTTTAGGTAGGGATTTATTACTGATCAGAATCATTAAAGTGATAAGAAGGAAATGACTGTGAGTGAAGTATAAACATTCAAGTTGAAACAAGCCAGATACAAGACCACATTTTGTGTGATTCCATTGACATGAAAAATCTAGAATAGGCAAAGACATAGAGGCAGAGAGTAGATTACTAGTTGGCAGGGACCAGGAGCAAGGAGGAACAGGTAGTAACAGCCAATGAGTAGAGGGTTTCTTTTTGAATAATAAAATGGTGTAAATTTGATTATGTGACAGTTGAATTACACAGTTTCAGTATTTGAATGAAGTCTCTAAAATTACCTGAATAAGAAACCTATGTCTGTCTTGCAATTTTTCTAAATTCTTTTTTTTTTTTTTTGCACAGCTATTAACTCTTGAAGTTCGTGTCATTCCATGGAGTGAAAAGCGTTACTGTACATGAAGAAAGTGATTGATAATCCACAGTCATTTTCATTTAAGAAACTTTCAAACCACACAGCCAGATGCTCTGTTCCTCTTTCCCATTCTTTGTTGGCAGCCATCCTTTGATCATCATCATATAATCTTGTTCAGGCACAGTGAAGACGATTCAAAGGGACAGTGCTCTCCAAGGAGAATGTTTGCCTTTCTCGTAGAGGTGTTGTTAATACTGTGTGTGTGTTAATCAGAATGATAGCCAACCCACTTTTTCATTTTTCAATTTAACAGTTACACATGGATAATGTTGCACCAGTTCCAAAAGGATTGGAGAAAAGATTAGAAAAATGACTTACGACATAGCGAGGTGAAAAAGCAAGAGTGAGAGAGACAAGCAGAAGGAACACAATAGAAAAGATGGAAGGCTAGGGGAAGATAAACTATGAAGACAAAGCACTCACAGAATGAAAAGAAAAACCTGGCAAATACATGTGAAGCCATGGCTTAGTCCTATCAGGGTTTTGGCAAGAGTGCATCTTACACTTCTTAGGCCCATGAGTAATGGATTTCTTTACAGTGTTCCGATCTGGGGACAAAACAAGGCCATAACTACAAAGGGACATGAGAAATGGGGTTGTGCGAAGGGTCTGTATCTTGACTGTTGGTGGTTACATAGCATTGTGAGTTTGTACAATCTGGGCAACTAAACATTCAAAAATGAATTTTAGTGCATGTAAATTATTAGGTCAATTAAGAAAAACCATTTGGATGTTCCTCCTCAAATTGCTTCTTTGTCATTAGAGAAAGATAGGTGTGATTTCAGACCAGGAGAGACAGTACTCATTCATACATATGGACTCTCTGGTTTCTGATTAAGTTTGTTTGGCTGTGTTTATTTGTGCATATGAGGGCTGCCCGGAAAATATCCAGCCATGAAACTGGCCCCATTATATTGACAATGGTTGGATTATTTCCAGATTGCCATCATACATGTAGGTGTTATTTGATCATAGAGTCTACACATATAGTGTGCCAACAATGAGGCAATGTGCTAGTATAGGAATATGCTTCTAAGTGAAAAAGCTCTGACTTCTGCTCAAGGTATCAGATGATCCCTCTCATGAAAATCAACTTTAAAATTAGGCAAAAGAGATGAATCAAATGTATTGTCGCTAGTGACTAATAATGGCACAGGTCAGCAATACTTGAAACAATTTCACTGTCTCTACCTCAGAGCCATTTCCTCCCCAGGGAGACAACAAAGAACTGGAATGTGAGGGGCACATGGGAGCCCGTGCTGAGCCCACATGACAGAGGTTGAAGCTCAGGCTGGCAGCCCTGGCAGGAGTGCGTGTGGTGGGCCCCACAGAGGACTTGGCTGGGCACAAAGCGAGCTGGGTGACAGGGTCACCACCCCTAAGTTTCAGCCCCAGGCTGGGTCCTCTGACTGCTCAGATGTCCCCCCTCATCACTGGCAACAGCAGAGTGGGGCGACCTGAAGTTCAGCAGGTGCGGAAGGACCTTGTCGGTGGATGTGGGTTCCTGGCACTTTCCTCGTGGAAAGATGCTCATTAGCACGTCATCGCCCCGCAGCAGGCACCTGCTACCCACAGAGCCGCGTGATTCAAAATTAAAACTCAGCCATCTCAAAATCATGACTTAACCCATTTAAAATTATAATCATACACTAAATAGAAATGTAGTGGATGTAATTCTATGGACATACTTGTATTTTCCAAAATAAGATGAAGTGTACTGAGAGGAGGGATACTGTTCTACGTTTTTGCAAATGACCTAAATGCCTAGCTAAATGGATGTCAACTGAATTCTCATGTCTGATTTGAGAAATTGTTTGCTAGAAATATATGAAGAGAAATGTGGTTTCGCACAGATATATGGTTTTAAAGGGGAGGAACATTATATTTTTCTGATAATTTTGGCTACTCTTTTTTTTTTTTTTTTGACTCAGCATTCTGAATAACAAAAGGGCCGTTTCTTAGAAACTAATTGCGAAGGGGAAGTTAGGACCCTATACACCGATATTTCCCCCCATACATGGTTCTGTAATATTGAGTAAGCATCGCCCCTTTATAAAATACTGGTTCAGTGAGCATGGAGCACTTTCAAACGTTCACACGTTTCATTATATGGTGGAAAAAACTCACCTTCCTCGTATCCCTACTGAGCTCATGAGAAACACTTTAAGTTTTGGAAAGGTGTCAAACCTGGTTGAAGATAAAAGTTTTTCATACTTTCTTTTTCTTTCTTTCTTTTTTTTATTTGCTTCAAATATCTCAAAAAATATAAGTAAAAGCAAATACTGTCAGTTATTTTCTCTGGAGTGACAGCGTAGGCTCACTTTGTTCATTTCTGAGAAACTCAGCAACACACACATGTGAATAAGTATAATTTGTCTCTCAGTCACTTCAAGTTATAATGATGTTCCATGGGGAACAGAAGTGACTGTTTCAGCTTCAGAAAAGTCTCCCAATGCTTCTAGGCACCTGCAAACCGCTGCACTAAATTAGGCCCAGTCTAGACCCACCCTAACAGCCCTTGCATAGGCATTGTCAGGACCAGGCAGGGGGTCGCACTGTGAAGCTGTGTCTTTGCCAAGTTCAGAACCGCTCAGGAAATACCTCTGGGTTCCCTCGATCTTTCCCACACATTCTCACATTTCACATTGTTCAAAGAGTAACTGAATTCCTGAAAAACAAAACTCATCTCTCTTCGAGGATGGAACATAATATAGAATGCCTAGAAAACATGATTTTAAAAGGTCAGGCTGTAATCGAATATCATTAGGTATGTACATTTATAAAAAGGCAATTCGTACTAAACCAGAGGTCAGAAGAAATCCTACCCCTCTGTTTCAGACATTAAACTGAGAAGACTGACATTTTTCAGTAGGTTTATTTCTTGTTTTAATCAGTAAAATAGAATAATTTTAAAGAAGGAACAGATTGAGAAACAGACAAATACAAAATAAAAAGGTAAACCATATGAAAATTCTAGAACTAAGAAGGAAAGTAACTAAAATTAACATGTATCTGACTGGAGATGGCAGGAAAAAATGCCAGTGAATAAAAAGGCTGATGAGTAGAAACTATACAATGTGAATCACACAGTTTGGGCATGAAGGAGTGGGAGCAAGCGAATCAGGGAATAAAATTAAAATCAGTGACTAAGAGACCTGTGTCTAAGAAAATCACTCAGATTTCAGGGCAGAATTAAGAAGTGTTCAGATACAGGAAGCTGACATAATTTGCACTGAGGAGTACAAGAAAGGAAGAGGAATCTGACACAACTAGGAAGCAGTGAACACGCCAACACACTCAAGTCTACATGTTCTATCCTTTTAAAATTTGTGCAAAAGACAAAAGTTTGTTCTGGGAAAAGTATTGTAAAATTGTAAGATGAGATTTATAATCTGTATTCATGTAAACTATATGAAAAACATTCACCCCCAAATAGGAGGGCAGGTAAATAGATTTATGTCCCTCTAAGGTTATTATGCTTAGAAAGTGAGAATATTAAAGAGAGAATTAGGAACTGTCAAATAGAAAATAAGACATGCCAATTGTCAAGAGTGAAGGATGAGTTTGAAGTCAGAATTCTGTATTCAATGTAAAATTCGATGAGATACAAGAATGACTCAACATAGACTGATAAGTACGGAACTCATGTTGGTAGCCTCAAGCACCATTACTGTAGCAATAAGGTATAGAAAAGAAAGCCATAGAGAAAATAAAATTGGACATTCAAAATGTTTAAATTACTCAAGAAGGCAAGGAGAAAAAGAACAGAAGAACAAAAACAGGAGCGAAAAGTCTCAATATGGAAAGTTTAATCACAAAAAAAAATGTAATTGAGCATAAATCAGATAAGCACTCAAAAGGCAATGTTTTTCAGTATGTATAAAGGAGCAAAACCAAACCGCATTATGTCATTACAACAATTTGAAAATACGTTTCAGAAGAACCACTGAGAATAAAGAAATGCTATGTACACAGTAATCACAAGGAAGATGGCATAGTTATAACATTGGACAAAATAAACTTTATGACAAAGACCATTATAAGGAAAATGGGAGACTATATAATAATGAAATAGGCAATGTCCTATGAATACTTGGCAATCTTTAACATATATGTGAAAAATGACAGGTACCAAAAGTCATGAAGCAAACAAAGAGAGAAATCCACATCACAGTCAGATATTTCAACACTAATCTCTGACAAAGGATAGAAGGAGAAGAAACATTCTGTAAAGTTATAGAAGACCGTAAATAACATTAACAGCCACATTTTTCTGATTGACGTAGACAACCACTCCCAACAAAGACAGTATGCAAACTTTTCAAGTTCACACAGAATATTCACCAAGACAGCTGCTGTGGTGGCCAAGACCAGCCTTCAGTGAATTTCAGATGACTGAAATGCTACTTGTATTTCATCCTGAAGACAATGGAAAGCTTTAGGCATTTGATTTAATCAGCCTGAGGAAAGTAAGAAGTATATGGTTTAGAAAGATGAGAATTCACTTTTTAATCTGTCCAATTTTTCCCATAAGCCAGTGTTTGACATAAACCCAGTGTTGTTAGTACTAATAACTATATGTGACATAGGAAGATGGAGATTTCATTCATGCAATGATTTTTCTGCATATCTGCAATCACTGTATTATACATACAAACATATATTAATAATGTTCTTATAGAGAGAGTGTTCTAATCTCCTCTAGCCATTACTCTTTCAAGTTCTAGTCCTCAAAACTCATCATTACTTTAATCATTCTTTCCCTTTCTCTGTTAGCACCTTATTTCTAGTATTCTAAACTTTGTGGAATATAAACCCTTTTTATTGATGGAATTAAAAATATATTGTTTTATTTTTTAACCTAATATTCTGAGGAATTAATCTCCTTTACCTTATATTCTTGAATTCCCTTTTGTGTTTTTCTTAATGAAAATCTCTAGTTTCTTCCCACACCACACATTTCACATTGGTAGATGTCCTTTTGATTAAATAATAACCTCTCATATCTTTCTGTAGTATTCAATATCATACCTAGGTCATTTCATAGCATATGTGATTACATTTTCAAACCACTTCATACTAACTATTATGTCAGGGGCTAATATTTACTTAATTACTGCTAATTAGAGACCTGTCTGAAAACAACAAATGACCTTGATTTTTCTCTACAACACAATGCATTTTTATTATCCAAAGTTAGCATGTGAAAACAGGGTGCTTTGTGGGAGATCAAGAGATGTGTCTAGTATCACATGGCCAGAGTACACATTTTATAGGAGCAGCTCCATTGTGCAGTATTTTAACTACTGCAACCTATCCCTCCTAGTAGCATAGTTAGTACACTCGTAAAGAAAAATAACCCTTCTCAAAATGACGATAAAATGCCCTGAATCACAGTGCTCTTGTAACTTGATTGATGAAAGAAAGAAAGAAGCATACATTTCTGTTTTGGTTTCCACTGGCTAAGAAAGCTTCCTTCTGTTATATTCTTTTAGGTTCAGCATTTATAAAAAGTCACAGAATCAACTCATTTGAAACATGACTTTGCTGAAGAAACAAGTACTGTATTGACATGTTCACATTTTACTGTGAATGTGTGTCTTAGGGAATCAAGTGAAATACAGCATTTGTACCATTCCTGCATTTAAACACTACACAGTTTTAAGTCTTGGTTAATTTAATTATAGTTGTGTTGCTTTACTCATAGTATCTTAGTAGATCACATGGATGTTTTACATGGAAGGACAGAAAACACATTAAAAATCTGTTGTTTTGAAAGGCTACATCTGGAGATTTTATCAATTGGTCTAAAGCAATTCCAGATATCTTTATTAAAAAAACAAACAAACAAACGGAATACTCATGCACATCAATATTGAGACCTACTGCAATTATTATTGTGCTGTATTTTAAATGAGAAATGAATATGGAATTAACCATATATCAAAATTCTTTTTAAAAGAGAATTAAAAAATTCAAATCTACATTTATATTCCATTTTGTTTTTCCTTGAAGGAGCAAGAGCTATCTCAAGCAGTTTAGGAGATAGATATTGTTTTTTAGCAATAAACTAAGTGTCCAATAATTAAACTGTATTTTTAGGAGCCACAACAGTTAGCTACTCTGATGCAGACAGCCCAGGGCAGTCAGTAACAAGCTGGTGATTTCTTATTTGCACGGAGCCAGCAGATCTGGCCGGTTCATGCTGGGTTCTCCTTTTATCTGCAGACTTGCTCTCTGCCCTTCCCTATAAAATAAAAACACATCGGAGGTCCTCTGTCCATTTTATGCATGAACTCTGCTACCAAACCCAGCAAGGGTCACTGAGGCTGGGTGTCGCGCTCCAGAGGGTGGCCTTATCCTCAGACTTTCTACACGAACATCTGTCAGGGAAGATCTGAGAAGTTTATTCATTTCTTTAAGATTATGCACTGGGAGCAAAACGTAGCCCCCTTTCTACCTCCCCCTAAAAAACCTTATTGAAAACTTTTGAGCGATTGTTTTCATATATGCTCATGTATAATCAAATGGAGGTCATATTGTTCTAAATAAAACATGCTAATGGCACATTTAGAATCATGGCTAAGGAGAAATGGTTTGTTATGTTAATGGTCATGGCTCAAGTATGAGCACAGGAATCAGTCATCAAAATACGTGGCCATGATGTCGAACAGGAATGGATGAATATTAGTTAATGAGACTAGTAATGACGTGAAAGAAGTAAAAGAGCTCCTCTATGATCCAGTCCTTCCACGTACCATGGCCCTACAAAGATGACCTCCACTCAAGTAGAATTTCCAGACCTGGAACACAAACACACATGTTTTTTAAACATGTTTTCAGGTTTCTATTTTATCTAGATTCGCTTCCTTCCTGATTTGCCATGTGACATTTGTCAGTGATTTAAGTGTTAGATCTAGAGTGACAATCTTCAGTGAGAACTGCCCTGTTCACCTGAGCTAATAAAGCCTTGTCCTAACTTTCACTCTGCATCACTCAACCTTAGCTTCTGTATGTTTTTTTTATCACCAAATTAAATAATCTGATGGAAATTGTCTGTTCCTGTAACTTTAAGAGATGAGAGTTATTGTTTTATTTTCTATTTTATTTACAACACTTGAAACAGTACTTGTAACAAAACAGATGTTTAATAAGAGTTTTATTGATTTACATGAATGAAGAAAAACATAATCTCTATGATGTTATTTGGCATTTATAAAATTTTTTTAAAGATTTATTTTATTGTTCTTTGAGAGAAGGAAGAAACCAAGAGAGAGAGAGAGAGAGAGAGAGAGAGAGAGAGAGAGAGAGAGAGAGAGAGAGAAGAGGGAGGGTCCAGAGCTGTCTCCATAGTTGTACATCATTAGTTGTGACATAGGGTCTGCATGGGGTGGGAACCAAACCAGGGGTCTCCCACATGGGAGATGAGAACTTTGGCTGCCATCCTGGTGGTTACCAGTTGAGCTACAGTTCAGCGTGTGGGTTTGTACTGGGACTGGGATTCAATCCCAGGAAACTCGTGAGTGCAAGGCAAACATTCAACCTGTTGAGACTTCCCATCATACCTGGCACTTATAAATTTTGTACAGAATAGCTAACACACTTATTCTTAAATCATAAAACATTTTTATTTATTAATGTAATAACATAAAATAATAAAATAAAATTGGATTATGAAAATATTCTTCTCACCTATATAATGTACATGTTAACAAATCCTGTTAACTGAGTAAAATGATAATTTTTATCAAAAATAAATCGATTATACTCTCTGACTAGATGAAGTTTAGTCTATTGCAAATTAGTATTAAGCTTCACTTTTCTAACAAAAATATTCAAAAAACCTTTTCTTTCACCTCTAATATATTTATATTTTATTAAACTATCACTGTATAAAAATAAGAAAATACTAGTGTAAATATGAGATTAAAAACTAAAATTTTCTAATGGCATGTTTGCCACAGTAAAACAAAATATAACGCTTATATTTGCACATAGCTCAGGGCAAGGATTAACAGGAGAGAGATGGAGGGCGATGAAACTCTTCTGTAAGATTTCCTATTGGTGTATGTCTGACACTGCGTTTTCCAAAACTTTCCAAAATTTGAATCCCACAACATAAAGAATGAACCTTAACATATGCAATTAAAAAAGTATTCAGATGGCCAGAGAATAATGTAACATCAACAAATAAATAACTGTTAAAAAGAAGAAAGAAAGAAAACATTGTTTTGGGGTTGGGAGTACAACGCTGACCTAAGTACCTGTACATGAGCAGTGTCTCTGAAAGCTAATGAGAAAATAAACTCTACATAAGCGTTCCACTCTTGTTGATAAATGAGTTTCAGAGAGAGACTAGGTAATAATTCTGATACTGCTGTGTGTGTGCACTGGCTTGAACGTTTAAGGAAATGGGTGGGAGGTGGTGGGAGCCAGGGTCTCCCTGTTGGAGTGCGAGGTTATGGATGAATGAGGGAGAGGGCTGGAATGGCCCATGTGATCGTGGACGGTTGGAAACATCCGTATGAATTCATGCTTAGCCTTAGCCTACTATCGGTATACATGGGAACCTACACAAATGGTTGTGTATGTGCGCATCCGGTCATAAAGTGAGCATATACTGTGTTTTCTGTAGCATTGTGTTTTTCAGGATATAATTATTTTCATGTTTTAAACCATTATAAAAATGAATATGTTGTTAGGAAGCCTTGCATTCAACATCAGAATAATGCTTACCGGTAGTTATTTTACTGTTCTAGTCCAAATAGGCATTTTATTTAATAAATAGAAAATTAACCAGTTATTTTAGCTGGTAGTTCATATGAGGTGCTACATTGAGTTGAATGGTGCCTCCCTACCTCACTCCTCCTCTGTTACCTTTTCATGGGCCTTGTTTCTCACTAAAATATTCCCATTAGAAAAGGAATCCCTGCTTAGTTGTTGGATGATAGACATACTCCTTTCCGGTGCACACCAGAAAATAAGACAAAAAGAACATCTCTCAAGTGTGTAGAGAACACAGGCTTTATGCAGGGAGTAGGACAATAATGTTCATGCAATGTGCTAAGGTGCAGAAGAGATATTTTGGATGTTGGATGTTCACATTATAATTGAATATCTATGTTTTACTGAAAACTAGGTTTGTAAATAAATTTCAAATTTGACACCCTTGTCTTTTGAATCCTATATATTAATATAAATTATATATTATGACTAAAAAAGAAAAAAATGAAAGGAATAATTTTACAAGGTCTAACTAGACATTAAAGGCGTTCAGAATGTTCTGAAGGACTTAGATATCCTAATCTTCATGAAAAAGAAGAAGCACGAATATTTAAACAAAATGGTTGGCATTCTAGTTGAAGCATTTTATTTCCTCTAAAGTATGGGTGTAATTATTTAAATTCCCACTTTATCAATGTGTCAGTGGATAGCTGGTTTCAGACTATAAAAATAACATTAGTTATATGCATGTAATAGTTTTCTTAACTATCCCCAATGAGATAGAAATTCACATTTTTGTTCTCAGATAATAGAATATTTCTGGCAATCCAGTAAACACCAACTGAATCTATTTTACAAAAAAAGAAACAGTTAACTTGAAAAGATGAATAAACAAGTTAAAGTTTATCATGTAGAGTGTTTTTTTTAGCAGATGAAAGCAGAGAAAAAGCAATTTCACAACTCAATTAAGTAGAAGTTTATTCACTATGTACTTTTGGATAATTTTCTGTGCCAGGAATTGCACCTGATCTGTTCTACCCAGACACGTACGTAAGAAGGCTGGAGATTGGGAACAGGGCTGACTCTAGGGCCTCGCTGAAAGAAGTGAGAGTTCTGAAATTGCAATTCAGAGCTTCGCGTTGGAGAACCAGTGGATAAGCATAGGAATCATTGTTATTTATTGTCTACAAATAATCATTCACTTGAATGTAGCTGACGTTAGCTCTTCTACTCTCACTGGGTCTTTTGCTGAATCTGTTTATCATATAAGCAGCTATCATGACTGAAAATAAAATTTCTACATTAAGTAGGCTGCCCAGATGTATGTTTTTAAATGGGACAAAAAAAAAACAACAAAAAACAACAGTACTGTCCTGTTTCAGATGACATGTGTAGTCACCCCGTCTCACTGGGCTAAGTTCAAGGCGTCATAAGCTGACCATACCATTGTTTTCTGCCCTATTTAAAATAACACATCTAGCCAGCCTAACATTAAGGATTCTGTGGAAATATACATTTTTGGAGCAAGCAGTTGTGAGTCTCATTTGGGGAAATAATAAAATATGTTGAAAAGTAAAAACAAATACTTTGAACTCTTTTTGTGAGGTTAAATTCTCTTCTGAAACATAAAGTAGTTTCACTTATTCACTTGCCAAGAAATGTATTCATTCATATAAAAGCATTCTGCTTAATATCACAATCCAATTTGTAGGTAAAAATATAGTCCCATTTTTTCCCCTTAATTGCTCTCAGTTATATAAGTTAAATTCTAATAATAAGAACCTGTGTTCTGTGACACTGACCATGGCTCATGACACCTGTGCTTATATTTTCTTAGAAAAGGGAAGCTATTTGTGATACTTACTGCTTCAGCGTGGTATATTTTCTGGCCAAAATTATTGATTCGTGATGCTTTATAAGAGATTGGTTTCTTCCTGATACTGTTTTTGCCGTTGTGTACATGATAAAACTTCCATCTGACCTACCTCACTGTTTTCGTTGCCTCTCCTTTCTGAGCCGGGGGTGGGGGAGCACACTTTTATGCATCTGAAGCTCACTTCCTGCTCACACCATCTCTGACACCCTGTTGCCGTGCCCAGTTGTGCATGTTGGCAATTCAGTATACATTTTTTGTCACTTTTTGTCTCTGCCCAGGTCCCTTTGAGCTGAATGTTTGTCTGAGATTGTCTGTTCTTTATAGGCTCTTGAGTCACTTTTCACCAGGGCAGAGTTTTAAATTTCATGTTATTTACACACCTCTTAACCGTTGAAAACCCTACCAGTACCTAGCCTTTGGCTCCACCTCCCTGACCCAAAGCATAAACATGGCAGGCTATGATTTGGTTGTTATGGGTCACAATTTGTATATTATTAAGAGCTCTAATGTGTAAAGACCTGCGTCGTAACAGTACTCACATGTGTGGGGGGCAGGTATGTTACTCAGTATACGTATACTGGTGTTCTAGAAAAACATCAAAAATAATTTACTCTTGGGCTCAGAGACTTGGACACAAGTTCTGAAGGCTCGTGGGAACATATTAATACACACCAGTTAATTTTGTTTCAAAGATATAATTTTTCAGGAAGGGATACAGAATGATAAACAAATGAAAAGAGTGGCGAAGATGAGAAAAATAATATAAAAATAGGAAAGAGTAAAGTAATTACTGAACAAGTCAACACATTTGGATGAAATTATTAGGTTTGCTGTACTGCTAACGAGACTAAATATCACCAGGGGATGTATCTGATAACACATGTAATTTATAGGGCTTGCCTGTTTATCAGTAGGTGGAACTAGACAATAGAAAACACACACACACCCATGTCAGTTTGCTTTGGGATCCGCTTTCTCTCTCTCACTTTCTTGACTTTGCCTTTAAGCCTTTAATTTTTGCATGTAGAGGAAACATTTATCCGTTCTGTTTTTTAGTTTTTAAAGATTTTGTAGCATCTGTTCCCCAGGGGCCCACTCCGACCATAATACCTTCCTCCTATGATGAATATTTTATCATACTTGAGATAGAAACATTAGCTCACCTCAAAGCACATAAAGATTTAATTGGAACATTTTGGCCAAGATGGGCAGCTCAGAAAAAATATCCAGCATCCAAGAAGGACTTAATGTTTCCCAAAGGCCTGGTGAGCTTGAAACACACTGCTTTCTGCCGCTAGGCCCCTGGCCTCCCTGTCACGCCGGTCCTTACACATTTCGGATAGCCCCTTCCTTTTCTTTCTTTAAAGATTTAATTTTTTGTTTGAGACAAAGTGAGAGAGAGAGAGAGAGAGAGAGAGAGAGAGAGAGAGAGAGAGAGAGAAAGAGAGAGAGAG
>PVKE010031571.1:0-18953 GCA_004027555.1 Craseonycteris thonglongyai
GATCCTCGGTCCCTGGGGCTGCAAAGTGAGCGCTTAACCCACTGAGCCATCCCGGCTTCCCCAAGAGTAATTTCTAATGAACAAAGTATTTGAAATGTTCAAAGCATTCCAAGATAAGTTTCTTCTGAGCACAGGTCTGCGGTCTGGCACATAGAGGATGATCAGTAAATGAGCAAAGACCAAGAAATTATTTCTTTCTTTATGCTTCCTGAATTTGCTATACACTCACACACACACACACACACACGGAATCTTCCAGATTTAAGTTATATTGACTTTGAGCCATGGACTCACTTTAACTGAAAAAAAAGGTATGTTAGAGACGACCAAATTGGGTTATGATGGCAATGGCAGTTGAAACTACTACTATGATTTTCAACTTCCTAGGCCAAAGCATTACATCATGCACAGGAGATTATAATTTCTCTGAACACTTCTGGTATCTTACTACCCGAAAGACTATGACATGCCAGCAAATTGAAGAGTTCAGAGAAAAGCAATAAAGATAATTAAGGAGTCTCTCAGATGGACTGATGGAAAGAGATGGAAAGAATTAAATGTGGGCAGCGCAGCCCAATGATGACCTGGTGGTTCTAGGAACGATATGCAGCTATCTGGAGGGACAAGATTCCCGTCTACAGCAGGTATTAATCCACACAGCATCACAAGGAATAATAAACACAAAGAGCCTGGCTCTGGTCCAGCTCCACAGCCTAGGCTGGGCCTGCACTGGGCACCTGCCAACACCACCCTGAGCTTTCGCACCTCTCGCTGTAGGATTGGGCGACCCAGAACTAAGAGAGGCCAGAATGTTGCCAAGGTTCCCATGTTCCCACTCGGGTGCTTAGCTAACCATACACTTATCCTATGCCAGGTACCTGGGTCCTGGAAATGCCTGCAACCCAAAAAGGAAAACGCAAGGGCTGGTTAACTTCATGACTAGGAATCTGGGTTCAAATCCCAGCTCCAACGCCTTCCAGTTGAGTGACCTTGGGAAAGTTATTCAACCTCTCTGAGTGGCCCTTTCACTTAGAAAATGGTGATAACAACTCTTCTAGGGTTGTTGAATGAAATTGTTCACATAAAAACACTTCTCAGAGTGTCTGGCCTGTAGTTAGCATTGACTACACAGTAGCTATTGTTCGTTCCTATTATAATTAGCAGCAACAGTAGGGAAAACACTGAAGGTCAACAAGGATCCGACCCTCCTACAAGGGGTTCCAGGCCCTAACACATCCCCTGTGGTTGCCCGGGCCTCCCTTCAGTACCCAGCACTCACTCCCCTGGCAGCCAGGAGTTTGGGCCACTGATAACGCACATCGGAGGCCCTGCCAAGGCCTTGCCCTTGGGCAGCAGCAAAGGTTACGTTTCTCTCCAGACACGTCTCATGACTGGTGGATGGGGGCGGGGAGGGACACCTCTGAAGGGCCATCCTACCTCTAGATTCTAGGTTCACTGCAGCTCAACTCTTCCTTCTGCCTATTTTTCTTCCTTTCCTTCCCAGGTATTCTTTCCAGAACATTCTATAATCAACTTTTTGCATACAACCTCCCAAACTCTGGGGGAATGAGCTTAAAACAAGACTAAATCCTGATATAGTCTTGATTGCTACCTCTGGGAGGAAGTAAGAGATTAATTGAATGACTATTAAATGCCTTTCTTCAAACATAGCACAGCTAAAAAATATACCAGGACCTAAGTAGAAAAGTTCATTGAAAAGGGAGACACATTATTTTCCCAAAATTAAAGCTATAACTGAAAATTCCTTAGAGAAATCATGACTCCCAATTAACATACTTCCCAAAAGTTCAATTAACATACAAAACCACCCATCATTGTAGAACAAGAGTTTGGGGGATGAGTGTTTGTCATTGAAAGTTCAGATGTGAAATATCGTGGGCATTAACTGTGGACGTTAGCATAGCGCTATCACGTGGGTGGAACTCACAGCTATGATGTGGGTCACAGGCTGCAACCAGCTGTGGGATGACATTTCTGTCTCACAAGAGAACAGCCTAGAATCTTCCCACAAAGAGAGTTACTTATATGCTGCATGGTCCATGATGTTCTTACAAGTTTGGTTTCTTTTGGATGGCGGAACAAAATCTGTCAGCGGTGCAGTGAGACGTGGCAAGCCACCAGGGAGCCTTCAGATGGGAAAAGATGAGGGTACTCAGCCAGCACAGGACAGCCAGTGGCGTGTGTTTTTCCAGGGCCTGGCAGGTGCTCAGCGAAGGATTCCTGGTGATCACCACCCCCTTCTTGCCTTTGTGGTACAATGGCACAAGGCAAAATGGCGAGCTTCTGACAATTCACTCATTCATTCAACAACTATGTATTCAACAGTGTGTCAGTCAGGTTGAAAGCTCAGCTGAATAATAAAGAGACCAGCAAATATAGTGGCTTAAAGAAGCCCACGTTTAGCCTGTACTCAAGTAACATGACAAGGTGAGGGAGAGGCTCTGCTGTCTGGGGTCATTCGGGCCCACGTTTTTCTGTGCAATGGCTCGGGTACCAGGGTTGCCCCTGTCTGCATGGTCAAGCCAGTGCTGGGTCCCGCCATACTCCCGCCCTCAGGAAGGTGAGTTTCTGAGCTATTGAGGCACACACGCCACTTCCTTTCTCACTCTGCTGGCGATGACTTGGGTGCCTACCCACTTGGCCACAAGAGAAGCTGGTGATGTGGACTCGCTGGGCACCTGGCAATGTGCAGCTTCAATCCTATTTCTGTGGGAAGGAGAACAGACTTTGTGGACAACTGGCAGCTCTGCCAACAATGGCCAATGGACGACGGTGAGAGAGAAGGTCTGTAGTGCTTGCTCCCACAGCATTTACAGTCGTGGGAGAGGGGGACAGGGGGCAGGGAATACCTAAGTGGAAAAGTAATTGCCAAGCATAAAGGTGCAGGAAGCGGAGGAAGATAGTGCTGTGATAAAGACAAGAAGAGAACTGAATGCACAAAGTCGCTGGAGGGACAGAGGGTTGGGTGCGCATGAGGCCAGTTGGGAGAGTGAAGCTGAGACAGTGAGTGAGGGGAGTGGCAGGGATGCAGAAGGAGCAGGGCAGGATCCTGAAGGACCTTGCAGGCCATGGTGAGGTATTCTCAAGGTGAAGTGCAATGAGAAGGTGGGTTGTCAGATGTGATTTGCATCCCTGTGGCTGCCGTGGGGAAAAGAGTCATCTGTGTAATCCACCCATTCCGTTGAGAAGGGCATTCTAGAGCCAAGAGGGTGACTGTAAATCTTGTCTCAATGTCATGTGGAGCGGTACACCTGGAAACTATGTAATTGTTACCAACCAATGTCACCCCAATCAATTTAACTAAAAAAATAAAAAAATTTTCATATAAAAAATAAATCTTGTCTCTAAGGAATCATTTTTTTTTTTTTTAAAGAGAAGCTAGGATGGCTCAGCGGTTAAGCACTAGCTTTGCAGCCCCGGGGACTGAGGATTGAGTCCCGGCCCCGCCCCGGCCCATGCGGACCCATGTGCTGTGCTAGGGTGTGGCCCCAGTGCAGTTCTTGCCGGGACCTATGTGGGAGGCTCCCGGCCCAGTTCCTGCCCTGTGCAGCCCCGTGCCCACCTGTGGAGTGAAACTATATGGAAAATTAATGTCAACTATGGAGACTGCTCTGGGCCCTCCCCCTTCTCTGTCTCTGTCTCTGTTTCTCTCTGTCAAAGATCAATAAAATAAATCTTTAAAGAAAGGGGGAAAATAATAATAATAATAATAATAATAAAAATAAATTTTTTTTTAAAAAGAGCCTAATTGTTACCAACCAATGTCACCCCATTAAATTTAACAATAAAATATAATAATAAAAAAATAAAAATAAAAGATGAATTCCCTGTTGCAGAAGCTTCTTTGAGGGTCCGCTCAGACCAGCCACCAGGACAGCAGCCGGGAGCCCTGGTCCAAAATCCAGAATCTTCAAACCAGCTTTGCCAGAAGAAAGGTGACCAGGAAGCACATGGGGGTGAGGGGACAGTAATGGATTTTAGTCTAAGTCGCTTCTTATCTGCAGCGGAGGGGCTCCCCTTGCACTGGCTTGCAGGGTTGTGGTTACCTGACTTGAAAATGCAGACAGCTGAGGAGCAAGAGGTGGTTTCTTCCGAGGACACAGAAGGATATGAAAAGTAGAAATGCCTTCTCTGGTTTATCTTCATGTGGAAAATAACAAAGGTTTGTTTGCAATAGGAATGGTAGGCAAATATACTCATTAGTTTGTTTATACCTTTTAAAGTTCAGTCTCGCATTTGCAACCACATGTGTTAATAATACCTAAAAGTTGCATAATTTTTACTAATTTACATAGTCTTTGTCTGAGTTACCTGACGCAGACACTTAGTTGAATTGATTTTCCTATAAATGACTCTTAACAAGTAAATGAGATCAATTGACTAAAACTTGAAATGTGTAATGGGCCTATATTACCTATTCATGCATCATAAGCTTTAAAGTCTTTAAAAATAGTTGGTAGGCCCTGATGATTCAAGAGGCCTTGATTTCTTGAGCCCTTGGTTTGTAAATGGGTAACAACCTTGGATAAAATGATGCACATTTGTAAGTAAAATTCTGAAACTTTGGAGATAAAGGGTTATTTCAAATCTTTCTCATAAGAATATACATGCAAACGCTGTCTGTGCTAACTCAAATTCTAAATTAGCTGCAGTGTGAACTACTCATTTCAAGCACTAAAGCTTGGCCTTGGGATGAAAGTAAAGGAGAAACATTTAGGCGGAATCACTGGAGAATTTACCCTCAAAATAAGATTGCTAAATCCATGAATATTTTCCTAAGGGGGAAGAAGAAGTGTCATCAGTTTTTAATTCTAAACAGGAAAAAAAAAAATTAGCCTGTGAACCCTAGAGAACAACCTTGTGTCAGAAAACTGAGTTATATTTTTCCTACCTCTCATTTTCATTGTAACTAATATTTCCTAATATATTTGACAAAGTAATGTAAAATAGGAATCTGCATTAGAGAGCTTATCAACCACAAGAGCCCAAGAAACTACTCTGGTATAGGAACATTCTCCAGGTATTTAGGCCCCAAATACACAAAGCTCAGCACAACAGGTTTTTCTAGGAAGTAAGGACGCACAAAAACATGAGTGTGAGAGGAGTGATGCAAGAGGGAGAGAATGAAAGACAAACAAGAGACAAAAATGTCAGGGCTTCACCATTCTTGGCTTACCAGCATTTTCAGAAGACACGTGCTCACATCTTTGCCAGAGAGCACACCCCCACCCCTCACAAATCCAGTCCTTCACCAAGCATTTGCTGAGCAGCTGCTAGGAGCTGGACACAGAGCTGGACCCTGAGACTACAGGGAAGAGTCACACAGGCCCCGACGCTGAAGGAGCCAAGGACTTGCTATGAAGCCAGCACAGAAACGAACCATCCGGAGAGGGAGCTCTCAGGGAGGAAGAGGAAGGGATTCGCTCTGGCCTCCACCATTGGAGCTGCCTTTACCAAAACTGAGTTGTAGGGGAAGCTGGGATGCCTCAACAGGTTGAGCGCTCACTTTGCAGCTCCGGGGACCGAGGATCGAATCCCGGCCCCGGCCCTGGCCCGTGCGGACCCATATGCTGAACTGGGGAGTGCTTCCCATGTGGGAGACCCCCAGTTCAGTTCTTGCTCCTGCCCGCCCCCTCATTTGACCCCTGGCTTGAGGGGGTGTGCCTCCCATGCGGGAGGTCCTCAGCCCAATTCCCACCCTGCCCGGCCCCCACCCACCTGTGTGAAGCTAAATTATGTCAAAAACTGATGACGTACAACTATGGAAACTGCTCTGGGCCCTCCCCCTTCTCTCCGTCTCTCTCTGTCTCTCTCTGTTTCTCTCTGTCTCTGTCAAAAATAATAAAATAAATCTTAAAAAAAGAAAAAGAAAAAAGAAAATACTGTGGAGCTTGATACAAGTGGTAGTTGCACAACACTGTGAATGTACTAAATGCCAGTGAAATGTGCGCTTTAAAATGGTTATGTTGTGTCAACTCCACCTCAACCATTTAAAAAAGAAAAACAGTAAAAGTGGGGGTGTCTTCATGTCCCCGTTCCCAATATTCTCGGCACTGACTTCTGGATCTCCCATAGTGAAACGCTACTCCGCCAGTCCTCCTGTGGAACCACTCACCTAGTGGTTCACCTGCAGAGAAAGGGCACAAATATTAGTCAATACCAGATGCCAGGCAATGAGCCTAGGGCTCTAGATGCATTTTCTCATAAAATTGTCACCATAACCCTGCAAAGTATCTGTCATCAGCCTCATTTTACAGACGAGAAGACTGGGAGGTGGAGAGTATAAGCTCACCAGAGGTTCCGCAGCTAAGAGGGAGCAGATTATCTCCAAAAGGAAGCTCTTTGCATGAAGGAGCCATTGAGATGGTGGTCCCTGTCAGCAGGGGTCAGGCATGGATGGCGCTCTTCACTTCCAAAGGCCTTTCCTCGTGACCCAGGGACTGGGTGGCTGGCCAGACTGCTCCTCTGGAAGGCACCCAGCTTCTCCTAGGTCCCCTCCATACAGCTGACACCCAGTTTGCCCCTTCTTGCCCTCCTATTTCACATAGTGAATTGAGTCCATGGTGCTCCATAAACACTCAGTGAATTACATGAAAACAATGGCCGAGAGACATTTGGAGCTGGCTTTTCTCAGTCCTATCAGGTCTAAGGGGCATATTCTGCACCCTGGATAAGAACAGCATTTTTACAGTAAGCTTAGGTCATGAAAAAAGTGGGTGGGAGGGAGGCAGAACGGGACAGGTAAGAAGGTCTCTGACACCTATTCAGATAGACATCTACCTACAAGCAAATACCTATCCGCATTTTCTCAATCACTCAGTTTGAGGGAAGACTGTAGCAGGGCACCTGCAAAGAAATGTGTATATGGCTGTACATGGTCTCCGCTTAGTGATGTTCTTGCTTTAGAGAAAGTATTTTAAACTAGGCATGAGGCAGAGACTTCCCACTATAAAGCAGAGCCGTGCCCCTCTTTCTTGCAGCAGCCTGATGGTCCATTGTTATCTTGGCATCGGCTGGAATTCCATGGCATTACTGTGTTAGCTGCCTGAGCCCAGATCAGGGCCCACTGCGTTCTGTGAGCACCCTGCTTGCAGCGCTGGTCTCTGGACAGGACGGAGCTACACCATGTTCAGACACAGACAGGAGGTGATTGCCTGGACTTTGATGCCAACCGCCAGAGTCTCAAAGACAAATTCCTGAACAGTGTTCAGTCAGCCCCCTGGGGTTTTGCCATTAACTGGAGAGAGGATTCCAGCTGTGTAGCAAATAATTCAGCGGCAAAGAATAAAAGGAAAGGAAATCGCTGGATCATCATTTTCATATTCTATGCCCATAACAAGAGGCATCTTTCTTTGGGTATTCTCTCACCTTGAAATTCAAGAGAAAACATGTCTATGGGGTAAGAAGCAGCTTCAACAAACATCCTTTAGCTCCTGGTCACAAAGAGGATTCATGCTCACCAAATATGAGATCCCTTCCACTTCCCAGACTCCTTTGCTATTAGGAGGTCACGTGACTAGTTCCAGGCTGTGGACTCTGGAGAAAGTTCTACGGATCATGCTTAGGCTGTGGCAGTTAAAACCACACAGCTGTCTCCAACTCCTTCCCCTGGTGGAGTCTCACTGAAGCCACCTGCTCCTGAGGGTTTCAAGATGAAAAAGGGATGCCCAACACGCATCCAACTTTACGTGAACAAGAAATGAACTTTTATTGCATTGTCTCAGATTTTGAAGTTTACGTGTTGCCACAGTACCATCCACCCAGCCATCCACAGAAAGGAGAGGCGAAGGCAGTTAAGAAGGACCCAGAAAAGGGGATAGGCCAGGAGCAGGCATGAAACAGAGAGAACAGAGTGGAGAACCCCATCTTTTCAAGTTTGACAGTTTTCTGAAGACCTCCAGTCCCAAAACAAGCCACTCCAGAAGAAAGGGACAGGTAAGTGCAGTCTCTGCCTCCATTTTTCTGTGAAGAATGCTGCCCAGCCAGTTTTGTTGAATCACTCATGCTGTGCTCCCTGGATGTGTGTGAACAGTGGGCCTTTGTTCTGTTTTTCCAGCTATGGTGCAAACAAAATCAGAGCAATCAACACAACAGTGTATCAGATATGGACTGCTAGTTTCGAAGGAGACCGGGATCCCAGAAACCCTGCCAAAGAGACAGCGAAAAGGTCTGAAGGGGAAGCAGAAGGCTCTGGCTGGGGTGATGTGCCCATTAAGAGGGCTTGTTTGGAGTGACTTCACGTGGCAATGCGAACAGTGCACATAAACGATCACAAGCAGTCAAGACCCTCTCCCATTCGTCACAGAGGATGCTGAAGGCCGGTCCCTTTGAATGCTGTTTTAGCAGTGGTCTCGTACAATACATCTCAAGGAACATTTATACTGTGTTCAATGTGCATTCAACTGTGGCCACTTCAAAGGTTTAGCCAAGTATTTTATGACCCTGGTAAAGGGTTCTTATTGATTTAAATTACAAGCTTGGCTCCCGTCAGCTCCACTTGAGGGCAAAAATGCAATAAACTATCCCACAGCACAAGAGACAGACATATCGCATTGAAAATCTTCAGAGATCCTTTTCGCTATAATCACTCTCAATGATATTTATTTATACGGGTAAGGTTATCGGAGAGATCTGTCTACAATCTTTAGGCTTTGGGGGTTTGACTTGGTGTGGGTGTTTGCTTCTTTTAAAAATCGAGTTCGGACCTGGGCCAGAAAAAGGTCATAAGTGCATTCCTCGTTCCCTGGCTTAGTCTTCTACCTCTCCCTGGTGACTGGCAGCACAGCTGGTTCCAAGAATAGTGACATTGACATACTGGCCATCACAGCTGAAGGATATGGTTTTCAATCCTCCGATCATTTGCATATCCAGCACACCATACTCAGATGAATGAGAGGTGTCAAGGCAAGAATGACAAGCCTATCAAGGCGATGGAAGGCTGTCCCAGGATTAACTGTCAGGGAGACAAACTTGTCTGGAGGCAGAGGCATGAACACACTATTGGGAGATTCTGTAAAATTGAGAAGGGTTCAAAGCTATCAATATGAAACACTGTTTATGCTACTCACTAAATCCTGTGATAATCAGTACAAAAGAGGTCCCCTTATGTTAAGAAAAACGGAGAAAGCCAAGGCAGCACATTTTGGTCGGCTTCATTCTGGGTTCCTTTATAATCATTTGCCTGAAACATACTCAAGATGGAGCTAACCCCTGGACATACACAGAAAGTAGCAAATGACTATTATGTATCTGACATTTGGAATAACATGTTTCTGGAGGGTTGGCATTACAAGAGTCATTTCACTTCAAAATGTTATTCCTAATGTAATTTTTTAAAATTCATAAGAGGCAGTTGCTAGAATTCATTGTAGCACTAAAGTCACTCAAAAGACAGAGGTCAAATTCATTTCATTTCTTTTATGTTTTCTTCTCTCTGCTAGATGAAATAAATGATTAAGCCTAGAACACTTGGCAGTTCAGCGAATGTGCTCCGTGGCACCATTACAAGATCGATTTTCTCAACACAGGAGTCTTTCTAGGGTGCACATTGCTTAGCTGACATCTGTCGCCGTTGTCATGGCAGCGCTCTCTCCAGCATAGTGAGAGGTCAGGCCTGACAGGGAAGGCCTCGCCAGCTCTACCCAAGTCACTTCAAGGTTAACAGCCAATGGACCAAAGAAATAGGCAATTATAGTACAGTCAATTCCGGTTAAGGAAATATCTGAGAAGTAAATATGTCTGATAAGTGAATGGAAATGAAACAGCCAATGCTATTGATGCAATCCCATAATATCAATATCATTCTGTGGTGCAGTTTGGTTGTTCCTTGTGAAATTTCCACGCTCAAAGAAATCTAGCAAGAGAGAGGATAAGCAAAACTTCATTATACTGCCATTAGCCTCTGTACTGGAAGAATACAATTCCCATAAGTGGATAGGTGAATAGCAGAAGAGCAAAGCTTCTTCAAGGAAAAAGTACAAACCTAAGATTCCGTAGGTCTCCATCCCCCATTGGTTTAGTACCCTGATATTTCTAGCTGCATGTGTACCTGAAGCAGATTCCTGATGTCCTCAAGGAAATTGACTAAAACATCATTTCACATTGTTATTTCTTATTTATTAAATTCATTACTTATCAGGATAAAAGTCCTTCCTATAGTTTCAACAAACCTGAAAAATATCTTTCCAAATTGCAAACATGTTGGAATTAATAATTTTCAATGACATACATTTCTACTAAGGCATAGTGTTTGATAGAGAAAAGGTGTTATTCTAATAGACATTCTTTGAATAGAATTAGAAAAATGACAGGTGGAACTAAAATGTAAAGATTTTCAATTACAAGTTGCATACCCCAGGAATTCAGTTACTGACAACCTCTGCAGGTTGCAATACTTGACATTCATTAAAGTACATACATTCATATTACCCACTCCTGATTAAATCTTGCAGTTAGTACAAAGAGATCTTTAGATTTCGTCAGACACTTGAAAGAATGGCAATGACTTTTCTTCAGCTATGAGATTTTGTTACTCATAAAGAAGAATGGAAAATTAAGGGCAAAAAATGCATATGTTGTCACTGTGGTTACTCATCACAGATTTTTTTCAAATGTTCTCAGCTATTGTCAATGTCAACCATCATGACTGCTAAGGTCTTTGATCCATCCTTGGCCCCATCAAGGGGTGAAATCTCACCAAACAGTGGTCAAGTCACACTTGCCAACTTGTTTCCCTGAGTTCTCACTAATAAATCAAAACCATCCATGTCTTATTCTTTCACAGGTAGAAGCTCGTTTAGCACCTAAACTTGTGAGCTGACATTATTCCATTCAGCCTGATGGTCTCTTAAAAGCCAATGGCTTCCTTTGAAAATTCAACATGATTTAGAAAGGTTATGTGTAGATGCAAGAAAGAGTAACCCACTCAGATTAGCTTATGTGTAGAGAATTCAAGTAAAGATACAACAGGCAATCCTGAAAAGGGTTGGAAACATAGACGGGAAACAAATTACGTGCAAGCCAAAGAGGAACTAGACCTGAAACTAGAAAACCAGAAAGAAGAGTCATTCATCTCTGCCATACTTTTCTTCTTTCTTCATCTCTCTTTCAACAAGCTTCCTCTGCTTTCAACACGACTTAACTTGGCACCACCTTTCAGTTCTAGTACCATCCTCATCTTATTAACTTGGTTTCTCAATGTTCAAACTTCAAATCCCCATAAGACAGGGAGGCCGATTAGCTCTGCCCTGGCAACAAGTTGGTTCTTCCACATTCAGGTGCCCAGTTGGATTTCACCAGCTGGGTTGCGGGTAAGAGGGGGTATGGTTATGCAATTTAAACATGACTGCCCAGGCCCACCCCTTCAGCAAGGACTAGGTACTCAAAACATGTCTTCTAAGTCTTCCACAAGGATCAGAGATGACACATGAACTAAAAATTCTCCACATTCTCAGAAGCTTCACTGATGAGCAGGAGTTCCAAACAAAAATGATGCTGAGATGGCTATTTGACAATATAACTATAAATGTGTGTGTGAGTTGCAGTATTGTCATGGCCATTTCCACCAGGATAAAATGACTACTCCTGCTAACATACTGCAGAACCTCCTCTATCTTTGCATCATTACAGAAAAAAATACACCTCTTTTAGCCTTGTCCTTCACAACAGGCTTCTGCCAGCTTTGTGCCCTATGTCCCTCTGTGGCCTGCATTTGCCCTGTTCCCTGTTGAAGCTCCACCCTTTCCTCTTCTCCACGCCTCCCTCCTCACAGTGTCCCCATTCCATCTTCTCTGTGGGCCACGCTATAATTAAATATAACACATAGAGGCTCTCAAAGAATAACCAGGACATAATGAATGGCCCCTGGAGGTGGGGCATTTTCTCAAGCAGATAGTTTAAGTGATCACTGGATGTCATTTGTTAGGAGAAAGCGTACAGGACCTGTCCTTGAGGGCCAGCTCAGATGCCAGCACCCTCATAAAACCTTCCCTTGACTACCCAGATGAAAAATCAATGATCTCTCCTCAGAGGAAGCATTTATTGTCTGTATCACTGTTTTCCAAATGTAAGAAATTGTGGGTCCTTGTAATTACAAGCCCACAGACCCCAGTTGAGAAACAGTGTGTTTGAACTTAAACCCTGTCACTTGAGGGGCCATTTGAGCCATGTTCAGTCATAAACTCAGAACCTGAAATTATAAGGCAGTTCTAAGTTATTAGATTGGCCCCCAGGTGATTGAGAATACTCTTCTACTACTATTTAGATGATCATTAAAATAAAAACACAAATCATCACCTCAATTAAATCTCAATTTAATCTCAGGTGGGTGGAGTGTACTTTAAGTTATTAATAATTAATAATTATTAAATCTCAATTTTAAATACCTAATTGCTCAAGACCTGGGTAATAGGGCATACCCAGCAGACTCTCATTCCAAATCATGGGGCCCCCATGGAATTAAGTGCATACCACTTCCACCATTTCTATTTGACTATGTAGCTCTGGTTTAAAAAAAAAAAAAAATCAAACAGTCCCTGTAGCTAGATAAGTTAAATGCCTTCTATTTATTCTTGCTCAAAGCCATAATTCGAGGGCTTGTTTTGGATGGTGATAGATTTCCAACTTGTTCAGCTATAAACCTACTCAAAACCCTGATCCTGGTCTTCCAGACCCTGTGATTCTAGCCACACCATCTCAGCAGGAAAGCCTGTCGTCTGCTAAAACAATAGCACAGCTGGGGAAGCCGGGATGGCTCAGCAGGTTAAGTGCTCGCTTTGCAGCCCCGGGGACCCAGGATCAAATTCTATCCACAGTCTGTGTGGACCCATATGTTGAACTGGGGTGTACCTCCCATGCAGGAGGCCCCCAGCCCAGTTCCTGCCTTGTGTGGCCCCTGCCCACCTGGACGCAACAAAACCATGTCAAAAACTTATGACATACAACTGTGGAGACTGCTCTGGGCCCTCCCTCTTCTCTCTGTCTCTGTCTCTGTCAAAAACAATAAAACAAATCTTAAAAAAAAATAATAAAACACTAGCAGAAAGAACTGCTTTTTATGATCACGATTTGTAAAAAAATATATAGTGTTCACTCCATTTGAGGACTTCCTGCTTATTTGTCATCTCTGGTCAAAACTGAGAATTACTGTGGAAGAGATAGAGATGACTTTTGTTTTTGTTTTTGTTTTTTTATCTTTTGTCTTATTCTCTGAGTGATTTTTTTTTTCAGATTTTGGCTGTGGTTATTTTTTAAATCCTTTACCTAATATATAAAATGCCACAAATTGTGCCAGGCATCTGAGAATACAAATACCTTTACAGCCTAATGCAGGAAACAGGTATGTAAATAGATAATACAATGAAATAAATTTTGCAAACAAAGTATATATTAAAGCCTGTAATAAAGGAAAAAATTGTTAACACTCACTCAGGGATTTCAAGAGTGTGTCATAAAAAAGAATCTTTTTGGTTGAGTATTGTATTAGTTATAGATTGCTGCATAACAAATTATCAGAAAATATAGCAGCTTAAAACATTTATTTTTCTCTTAGTTTCTGTGAGTCAAGAATTTGAGAGCTAGCTCAAGGTTTCTCATGAGGTTACAGTCAAGTTCACTTATGGATTATTGGAGGGGGCCTCACTCCGCTCTTCTCAGAGCTTCTCCCTGAGGCTGCTCAAGTGTCCTCACGAAATGTCAGCTGGCTTTCTGATGAAACCGAGAGAGAGACAGAGAGGTCCTAATCTCGGACATCACACACCACAAGTTTCTGCATATTTTATTTGTTAAAAGTTACCGAGTACAGTTCACACATAAGGGGATGGCAATCAGGCCCCAGCTTTGGCAGGAGGAAGTAGCACAGAACTCACGGACATATTGTTCAATGACCGTGAGTATTGAAGAACGAGCAGGAGCACTCCACAGAGAAACTGAGAGAGAGCTGGCTGACTAGAGAAGTCTAGGCAGAAAAAACCAGCAGGTACAGGTGTGAAAGACGAGGCATTCACTGGAGGTGCTCAGCCTCATTTCAGCCTTTTAATTAGACCAAATCTTATGAGGATGTAAAATTAGCTCAACTACAGTTGAAACTAGGTAAAGGAGAGAGAGTCTTTATGAGAACTCCCTGCAGTTCCTAGAACTTTGCAGAAAGCCACAGCCACACTCAGTAGCTATCCATGCTTATCTATAGGTACAAGGTATACTCTCTGTTAATCTTTGTCTTTTTGTTTGTTTGAGAGAAGGAGAGAGAAAAAGTGTGTGTGAGAGAGAGAGAAGGGGGGGAGGGCCCAGAGCAGTCTCCATAGTTGTATTAATACATCATTAGTTGTGACATGGTTTCATTCCACACAGATGGATGTGGGGTCACACAGGGTGGGAACCAAACTGGGGGCTTCACGCATGGGGCTTGGCAGTTACCAGTTGTGTCCACTTCAGCGTATAGATTTGAACGGGCCAGGGCTGGGATTCAATCCCTGGGCTTTGCCATTGTAAGGCAAGCGCTCAACCTGCTGAGCTATCCCGGCATCCCCAATCTTTGTCTTACCAGGTAACAATTGTGCTCTTAGTCTATCACTTGGGCTATAACTAAATTAAAAAGAGACAAAATTTTCATTAAAAAAGACCAATGATTGTGTTGCAATATACTAATTGTTGCAATATACCAATTACTAATGGGTTGTATTCCAAGAGTTCACTTCAAGAGGGCTCTTTAGAACTCTATGTGTCAGTTAGCTATTGCCACACAATGCTGTACAACAAACCATCCCAAAACTCAGTGACTTAAAACAGCTATCATTTATTCTCACATATCTGCAGATCAGCTGCAGATCAACTAATTTAAGCTGGTACTTGGATCACGGCTCTGTTTCAAGCTTCAGATCAGCTCCAGGTTGTAGCTGCTGTCCACAGAAAGCTCATCTCATAAAGAAAGGAGAAATGCAAAAGGGCATAAGAGGGCAAGCAGAAAAAGACAAAGCATCTTAAGGCCTGGGGCCAGGATTGGCACACTTTTGCCCACGTGGTTGGCCAAAACAGGTTTCATGGATGAGCCCAAAGTCAAGGGGTAAGAAAATACACTCTGCCCACGTGAGGCTAAAGCAAGGGAGTGAAGAACTTGAGGCAATCATTCAATCTACAATATTCTGAATAAAATTTTCCATAAAAACAAAATTTTAATTGTAGTTTATTATATTAGCTCACCAAAAGTGATTTAATGCTAAGAGGACTAACAGTGGCCTAGAATCAGGTAGTTAGTTATATGACTCAGGCACATTTTTAATTAAGCCAAGTTTGTCCTCCCAGCTCACATTCTTCACCTGCATTTCCCCCTCACATGCTCTGCATCTTCATGGCTGCCCTACACTCCTCACCTCTGGGCCTCACTCATCCCTCACTTCCCTCTTTCCAATTATTTCAGCGCCCAAACTCAGAACTCTACAGCTCTCAATGCAGACCCTCCAGCTGGCTGCCAGAATGAAAACCATCTGATTGATCCAATTCATACTCATCTTATGCTGCCCATTGCTTCTTAAGACTCCCTAAGACATTTGCTTTTTTAAAGGGACCCATCCCACAGCCATTGATCCTCTCACTGGTGAGATTCAAGATAGTAAATACATTGATAAAAGTAAAGAGGTCTAGGATATTTTCAGAATAGTAGACTATGTCATATATAGGCTTGACAGTTATTCTCATCTTGTGAAGCGATTGGCATTTATGCATGTGGAGCCTGCTGTATTTACCTTATTACTCTCAGTTCCAATATTTTCTTTTCTTTTCTATGCTGCTACACGGACTTGAACTCACCAAGACAAAGAAGACAAATGTTGATTGTATGATTTACATCTCATTAGAGGGCCACTGTTGTTTCCCATTTTGAAATTTACTCTATAGGCCAAATCTTTAAAGCCTTTTTTTTTTTCTTTCAACATTAAAATGACATATTTCAACATGAAATATGCCTACTCTGACTTAGGAAGAGTTTAAGAATTTGGCTCCTTTGTTGAGTTTTCACATGAGCATTCCTATTTTAAACAAACAAAAAGAAAGAAATTATTATCTTGAGAAAAGTGCTATTAATCATCTTTGGAAATTTGTTTACTTTTAAAGACAGATCATAAAAGAAGATTTCCAAATATTAAATTTTAGCAACACTACTTTTCTACCCTATTCAAATGTCTGTGCACAAACAAAGGCAAGTGGAAAGTTGAGAATTGAGGATACCATGTAAAAGACTAATCTGAATAATTTGGACCAAAAAATATAGCTTTATTGATCCTGAGATATGAATTTATGTATGGTTCATCATTTCTGCTGATGTTTTCATGACAAAAAAACAGCAACACCTATTGCCTTATGACAGTATTATTATGTCATATTTTAGCCATTTTGAGCAGCCTTTCAAATAGTCAATATCTTCCCCTATCACTTTTCCATGCAAAAAAAAAATAAAAAAACAGTGCCTACCATCAAGCTACCTGAGGATGGACCAGTAGGAGCAGTTATTTCTCTTCTTGTCTAGTCAAGTTCAATAACCATGGCACTGACTTCAGGTAGGCTCGTTACGTTAGGATTTGGGGTATGTTGATTTAAGAGCTCCTTCTCACATTTTTTCTTACATTAGCCAAAGAGGTCATCCAAATTCCATAATAACTAAGAAAGAATGCTTTACTCTTGCTTCTTAACAATCAAATTCTGATGAAGTGTGAAGACAGTCAAAACGGTCAGATAAAACTGTGAAAGGAGGTGTGTAACAAGGAATATGGTGGGAAAGGTAAGTTCCCTCCCCTTCCAATGGCAGGGTAGCCAATCACTTGTCAGTCATGAAGCTGTCCTTATTTTTAGCTAAAATGGGGCATGGAGTTCAAAGCAATGGTTCAGATTCCACATCCTACATTTACCAGCCTTACTTTGGGCAAGTTACTGAACCTCTGTGTCTTGGTTTCTTTACCCAGGTGAGGGTAACAGTACATACCACTTACCTGTGAAACAAGAATGAGTCCATGTGTTTGAAGTGTTTAGAACAGTGCCTGGCACATTGCAAACACATTTTCAGGGTTTGTTGTCCTAGTCATATCATCATCATCACCATCATCATCATCTGTGGATTCCTCTTAGCCCTCTCTCTTTCCTCTTAACTCAGATGTTTAAGATCAGCTGAATCAGTCCATTGTTATTCTTACTTCTTGAGTTCCTTCTTAAACATTGCTGTTGGGAGTGTGGCTTGGACAACCACTAAAATCTTGGCATAATCTAATAAAGTTGACGTGATCACTCCCTGTGAGCTAGGATGCTACTTTCAGGCACATACAATGGAGAAATTCTTAGACCAGTTCACAAAGAAACTAGATTGGATTAGAATATTCATGACAACATGGTTTGTAATAATAAGGAAAATGGAAACATCCAGATGGTCATCAATAAGAGAATGGATACGTAAATACAACAGAATGACAAGTAATAGTGAATGTGAATAAAGTATGTTACATGTATCAATTTGGACAAATCTCACAAACAAAATATTAGTAAAAAAAGAAATCCATAGATGAACATATCAGTATGATTCCATTTACATATGGTTCACACACATGGAAAACTTGTTTTAAAAAGCAGGAGTGGGGAAGCCAGGATGGCTCAGTGGGTTAAGTGCTCACTTTGCAGCCCTGGGGACCAAGGATCAAATCCCATTCCCCAGCCCGTGCAGACCCATATGCTGAACTGAGGTGTGCCTCCCATGCAGGAGGTCCCCAGCCCAGTTCCCACCCTGCGCAGCTCCTACCCACCTGTGTGGAAATGAAACCAGGTCGAAAACTGATAATGTCAACTATGGAGACTGCTCTGGGTCCTTCCCCTTCTCTCTGTCTCTCTCTGTCTCTGTCTCTCTATATCTCTGTCAAAATCAAGAAAATAAATCTTTTTTAAAAAAATCAGGTAAATGATAAGCACAAAATCATGATCATAGTTATATCTGGGAGCAAGAAGGGCATTACGGAGTCACAGTGGTAGTAGCAATATATTTCTTAATCTGGGTGGGTAGATATGTAGACATTCATTTTATTGCAATGTTTTTTAAATCAAATATGTTATGAATTTGTATCTTAACATTTTATGTAAAGGTTCATCAACAACAAAAAATAAAATAAAACCACTGTTGTGCTTAGGGGTCCCAGGCCATTTCTCTCAGGTGGTGCTCTCAGCACATCTGTGACAGCACATCTCTGACAGCACATCTGTGACAGCACAACTTTTTACACCCCGTTTCTCCTCTTCCCTGGGCCGGGACACTCTTCTGTGGGTGCTTCTCTTTGGGGATGTGCGGTCAAAATGGTGCTCTGCTTCTATCAACGTTTTTGTTTGTCTTCTTACTATAAGTGTGTACTGTCGTGCCAAAGTGACCCATATGCCTCTTCTCACAAACGTTACTCTACCTGTGGCCCCACAAGGCAGGAGATGGTTTGCGTTCATATTTGGCTAAGAAAAAATGGAAGCACAAAACCACCACAATCCTACCACCCAACGGTTACAGTTACCTCTGCTTCCCTCAGGCGACTTCAATTCTGTTTACCCCCAAATAGGCTGAACAGACATCCCATTTGAAATGGGACAGTACCGTTGTTTTCTGTCCTGAGACATCTGGTCAGCCTACAAAAGTCCCTTTTTTGTGCCTTACCTTGGCCTCCACAAACCATCCACAAGTTCTTTTGGAAGTCAGAAAGCTATAACTATTAAATTAAAAAATAACAGGGGAAAGCCGGGACGGCTCAGCGGGTTGAGCGCTCGCTTTGAGGCCACGAGGACCGAGGATCGAATCCCGGCTCCGGCCCAGGCAGGACCCACGTGCTGAACTGGGGAGTTCCCACAGTTCGGTTCTCTAACTGTCTCTGTCTCTGTCTCTCTCTCTATCTGTCAAAAAGTAAAATAGAAATAACTATGCACTG